>ML778614.1:0-21568 GCA_009831015.1 Picea engelmannii
CGTACTATGGACTTTCATTCCAATACCTTTCATCCTGACCCCCATCTTCCCCAAGTTGAGGTCAATAAATTTGATGGATATGATCCCATGGGTTGGGTCACCCAAATGGATAATTATTTTTCTTTGCATGGAATTACTGATTAATTAGCCAAAATTCTTTATGGTGTTCTCTATTTGGATCTCGAATGCTAGAAATGGTGGAAATGGCATAAAAATACATGCCAATGGTATGTTGTTTGGACCCAGTTTGTTGCTTATGAATGCTTTAACACCAACACCCACCATTTAGGTCGTTTGACCAAGTTGAAATAGTCTGGCATAGTGGAATATTTTATAACCTCCCTTGAGCACTTGGCTTTCATAATGAAGGGCATGATAGATGCCTTATTCAGGGAATTTTTTATCAGTGGAATAAGGGATGAAACCCGCACCTAGTTTCTCATGGCTCACCCATATACTTCATTAGAAGCTACTAAATGAGAAAAAGAGTCATAATATGTTGTATTTTCCCAAAACCAAAAACCTCGTTTTCTTCCCTACTCTATCCCTACCAATCCTACCCTTCATTCCATCCCTCTCAATATATATAAATTAACTCGAGAAGAAAGGGATGAATTCCAACTCAAGGGTCTTTGTTATAATTATGATGACAAATATTTTCTAGGGAATAAGTGTAAGGAATAGAATATTTTTATGGCCATTTCTGAGGATGGTGTTGACGAGTAGGATGAAGTTTCTCCTATGGAAGAGATACCCTCAACATATGGTCCTACCTTTCCCACTAGTCCGCCAAAATTCAGATCAGTGATTTTTCTCCATGCCCTCACTAGATTCTCTACTCCCCAAACCATCAAGATAATTGGCTACATTAAGCATAGGAAATTCATAATCCTTGTTGACAGTGGCAGCACCCATAATTTTATTCATTATCACATTACCCAGGAAGTCAATTTCTATATCCATGTCGTCAACAATTTTCAAATCATGATTGACAATGGAAGTTCCATGAAATGTGGTGGGAATTGTGAAAATGTGTGCCTCCAAATTGGTCAGTACCACCTAAAATATCATATGTTTTCTATCAATATGGGCAGTTGTGACATTATTCTTGGTGTTGAATGGTTATGGACTCTCGGTCCCATCCTCATGGAATTTAGGGACCTCACCATGCAATTCCAACAGGAGGTATAGTAGTATAAATTCCAAGGCATCAAATCAAACTCACATGAGATCATCAACTCCCACCGAAAGGAAAAAATACTCAAAAAAGGTCATTCTAGCATTATTTCCCAACTCTATTCCATTCATGTCGTTAAGACACCCTCTGTGCACCCTCACATCCAATCTATACTCTCCAGACACAAAGCTATGTTTAAGACTCCCCATGGACTTCCCCTTCCCTTGGTGCCCATGATCATTCCATTTCTCTAGTACCATGAAATATTCTTTGCAATGTTCACCCTTTTCATCATCCCTTTTCCAAGAAAAATGAAATTGAGAAAATTGTTCAAGAATTCAACAATTTTTGGCAAGAATTGTTCTGACTCCAGGGAACCTAATTGCACCACCTATAATCCCAAAACTGATGGAAAAATAGAAGTTTTCAACAAGTGTTTGGAAAAATATTTGTGGTGTTTTGCATCTGAAAGACTGTTGAAAGATTAACTAATTGTCGAAAGATTAATTGTCTCGATTAATTATTGAATTGTTGAATGATTGGTTGTCGCTAATGTCAACACTTGAATAGGAATTTAATTGGTTTCATGTCAAAGTAAGGAAGTTGTAAATAGAACATAACAAGTTGCATGTCAGTTTCATGGTAAAGAAGTTGTAAACAAGGAGTTAACAAGTTGCATCAGAAGTTAACAAGTTGCATCAGAAGTTAACAAGTTGCATTAGAAGTTAACAAGTAGCATGTCAGTTGCATGTGCATGGAAATTGCATGTCATTATGAGATTTATCTTTATAACATAGAGAAGAATCCACTGTAAATCACTTTTGTGAATCAATCTTGAGAGTACAAGTTGGAGATCTGAGGCAGTGAGTCGAGATTAGAGAATTCTAGTGAAGGAAGAAGTTTTTAGGAGCCAAGAGTATAGAGAAGAGGTTTCATATAGGAATTATTTGAGTATGTTCATGGGTTTCAGGAGGAAAATCCTGGACATCCGCGGTCTGCGATGAGGAAAAGTGTGGATACCCGTGGGCATATAGTTCACACAGTCATGGACCTATGATGAAATGTTGTGGAAGGTTGAGGATCTAAAATCTAAAGTCAAATACAATCTAAAGGTATGTCTTCTTGTGTGTGTTAGGGAATTATTTTGAATAAATCAGGAACATGTATGTCTCAGTAATTCAGAAGATGTTGATTTGGGGAATTATCTTATGGACTTTGGCATGAGGAATATGTGGTTGTAGTCTTGATGAGATATTCATATTAGTAGTAGAAACAAAGGTATCGAGAACAAAATAAACAATAGGACATCAATTATAGAAACAATGGTAGTGACAGGGTTGTCTATAGTTATATTTCAGGGTGGTTGGATAGGGAAAGGAAAGGGGGTTGTATCCTCCTTTCGATTGGAACCAGATAAATAGGGAGTTGGAGCTTCCTTTAAGTTGCAGCCTGTAAATAGGGGTTTGGATCCTCCTTTTAGTTGTATCTAGATAAATAGGGAGTTGGTGCTTCCTATGAATGTACTCTTTGATATATAATAAAATAATTATGTGGTTTTTTCCTGCATTGGGTTTCCACGTAAAATTTCAGTGTATTGTGTTTATGTGTTTTTTATGCATTGATTTATGGTATTGATGATATATTGAATGCTTAATGAATATCATTGAAGATTTATATTGAAGTTAAAGTAAGAATTGTGCTAATACTAATTCACCCACCCCCCCCCCCACCTTCAATATTCCAACAATTGGTATTAGAGTCAGTCCTTTAGGAAGAAGTCTAACCATTGGAAGGATATCATGGAACACGCTAATATTGGAGCACCAAGGTTTTACAGATAGAACTATACCTTCTAGAATAAAAGGATGAAAACATTTTTACAGGAATGGGGATTTGATTTTTGGAAATTAGTAGTATATGGGTATACAATACCAACCACTCCCACAACCGATAAAAATGGAAAGAAACTCAGCGAAAAAAAAACTCAAAGGCTAAAGGTATTATTCTAATAAATCTAGTCGATTCAATATTTGTCAAAGTTATGCATTGTGATATTGCAAAATATCTTTGAGATAAACTCCAAAATATTTATGAGGGTGATCTAAAAGTTAAGGGAGATAAGCTTTAAATTTTCAGAGCTAAGTTCGAGCAATTGAAGATGAAAGAAGATGAAGACATTGCATCCTACCTTATGTGAGTTGGCGAAGTAGTCAACACTCTTAAAGGATTGGGAGTAGAAGTTGATGACTCAGTGGTTGTTCAAAAGGTATTGAGGTTGCCTCCTATGAGATTTTATTCTAAAATACCATGCCTAGAAGAAAGAACATATCTTTCCACATTGAGCATGGATGAGCTACATGGAATATTTACAGCCTAAGAGATGAGAAAATAAGAGGATAACCCATTCATGAAGGAAGAATCTTTAAAGGAATCCAATAAGACAAAGATGAATCACAAGAATTATTAAAAACCAAGTTGTAGTTGTAGTGATGATTCAAATGAAGATGAAGATATGGCTGACTTCGTAAGGGAATTAAATAAAGGAATTAGAAAATATAAAGGTATGATTCCATTTAAATACTTTAATTGTGGTGGTATTGGTCATTTTGATTCTAAATGTACTCATACCAATAAATAAAATGATGAAGAAGAAACGTCTATAAGGGAAAATAAATATCAAAATGGAAACAAAAGAAGAAACAATAAGAAATTCTTCAGGAAAAGTTTCTACTCAAAGGAGGACAGTTCCTCATCAGACAAGGAGGATAATGATAGTAAAAATGATTCAAAAAGAGTACTCTTCATTGTAGTAGAATATGATTCTGAAGAAGAAGGTGAATTATATCTTAAAGAAGAGATAATCAGTGCATTAGAAGAACTCGGGAAGGAAAGAAAGAGAAAAATGTCACTCAAGGCAGAGTTAAAATATGGATCTCAGAATTCCAACTCTAGAGAACTAGAGTAGATGATCACAAGTCTAAAAATCCAAATAGAAGAAGACAAAATAATTAAGGAAATTCTTAGAATTCAACTAGAAGAAAAGGAGAAAACGATTGAAATATTGGAAGTAGAATTAGTCTCTTTAAGGAAAGATATTTAGAATAAACATATGTAGCTAAAGAGAACAATAATATTGGATCAAATAATCAACACTCAAACACCATCTAATGACAGATCTGGACTAGGATAAAATCAAGCACAGAATGAGAAAGGATCAAGCTCCAAGAAAATAGAACAAGAAGCAATAAAAAGAATCTATGCAGAGATTGTCAAAGATTTTGTCAAGAAGGAAGAATGAATGCTCCCAAAGAAGAACATTCTAGAAATAAAGAAGGCTCAAGAAAATGAATCCAGAAGGAGTGCATCGCAAAGAAGATCATCGACTCCCAAGTATCAAATATTATTTTATGGTCATTTTCTTTATTGTGTTAATTTTGGACATAAAGTTGTAAATTGTAGAACCTATTCCAAGAACCGAAGAAGCTATGTAGGGTACTTAAATCATAGTTATCACAGAAAATGTTATGAAGCATACAAAAGAAATAAAAATAGTTTTGGTTCATTGAGAAATGAAGTAGAATGCTACAAATGAAACAACTTTGGACACATAGCCAAATGTTGTATGTTGACAATTCCTCCAAGGGATCCAAAGTAGATTATACACAATTATATACATGGACCTCAAAAGATATGGATAAGGAAACACGATCAATTCAACTCAGAAGAATGCACACTTGCTCTACAATCCAAGCATAGGAAAAGTGATTGGTATGTTGATAATGGTTGTTCAAAGCATATGATAGGTGAAAATAACAGGTTACTAACTTTGAAGAAAGACAAAGATGGATCAGTTTCATTTGGCAATGATGATTCAGCTAGAATTATAGGAAGAGGAGCAATCAAGCTTGGAAGAAAATATGCCAAGGTAGGAAATGTTCTACTTGTCATAGATATGAAGAACAATATGCTAAGCGTAATTCAAATGTGTGATAAAGGACACATACTTGTTTTCAACTTAGATAAATGTGAAAGAAGGAAAGAAGGATCAAGCAAGGTGGTGGCTATAGCAACAAGGAATTTGAACAACATATATGTTTTGAATGAATTTGGAAAGGAAAGTTGTTGTTTATGAAAGGAGAATGAAAGTTGGCTATTAAATAGAAGAGTGGGTCACACGTACTTTGAAAATCTTGTCAAAATCAGCAAAAAGGAAGCAGCCAAAGAAATGCTTGAGATTTAAAATCCAGTGAATACTTTATGTAAGCAGTGTTTGCAAGGAAAAAAAACTAGGACCAAGTTCAAATCAAAAGACTACTCCACAAAGAAACCATTAGAGATTTTACATATTGATCTATGTGGACCAACAAGAACAAAGGGATTAAATGGTGAATAGTATTTCATGCTATTGATTGATGACTACACACAAATGACTGTAGTTTGTTTTCTTAAGAAGAAGTTAGAGGCATTTGAACACTTCAAGATATACAAAGATATGGTTGAAACAGAGACAAACTTGAAAATAAAATGTTTGAGATCATACAATGAAGGAGAGTTCACAGCAAAGGAATTCATGGACTTTTGTAGTGAACATGGGATAAAGATATTGTTCTCAGCAACCATGACACCTCAACAAAATGGAGTCATTGAAAGAAAGAATAGGACAGTACAGGAAATAGCCAGAACCATGTTGAAAGATTCCAAGTTGGGTGACATCGTTTGGGAACAGGAAGTACATACAACAATTCATATCCATAACAAAGATGGTGTAAAATCTAAATTTGGAGATGACAACTCAGAGGAGAGATAGTGCAAGGAGTGTGCATGTGACTTCTTTAAGTCTCAATATCAGGAGGGAACCGCAAGGTGTGCGCCAAGGTTCAAGTCCTTTAAGGTAAAAAACTCAAGGAGGGATAGAGAGAGTAAGTCCCCAAGAGGAGAAATATCATTTTTTAAAAGAGAGTGGATGAGATATGTTTGGGAGGTATCAAAATCCCTTACATTCGTTGGATGAAAGAGAAGGAGCATAGTTGTTAAAACCCCAAGTCTTTCATACTTCGCTGCTCCGGAAGCTTTAAGGTGTTTGTTGTAAGTGAGGCAAAATCCCTAAAGCTCTAAAGTCCTGGAGTGAATCTACACCATAGATCATTAGGATAGTGTGAGTCGTTGGATCCCCAAGTAGTTGTGCGGAGTGGAGAATTTCCAAAAGTCCCAAATTCTGGAGTAAATCCTGACCATCATTTGTTGGGTACACATGTCTGTAGAATTTCGAGTATTCAGAATTCGACTATCTGGAAGGTTGTGGGTAAAATTTGTTTTGGCGTGAAAAGTCTCGAATCCCATAGTAAATCTTAATCGTTGGTTGACAGGTAAATGAGGACTGTTAGATCTTTGGATTTTGGCCCTTCACTAGTCCAGAGCTATTGTGTGTTGGAGTCATAGAAAGTCCTTAATCCTGAAGCCCTAAGGTCTGTTTTAGTCATAGATTATGTCAAGGAGCATTGATCATCGATCCCTGAACTCTTTGTTATTTCGCCAGTTCGAAATCCAGGAGAATTGGAGTGTGTTGTTGGTAACTCTTTTGAAGCCCCAAATTTCTGAAGTGTCGAATTTACACCTTTCCAAATATTAATACTTAGGTTTTAGGCCCGTTTTCACATGAACGAATCCATTGGAGTAAGAAAACCCTCATGAATAGAAATTTTCACATAGTGAGAGAAGAAAAGGATTGTGGTAAGAATTATAAGGGTTTAGTGAGGTCTCGAGAGCGACTTTGGCTCCTATGTAATTTGATACTAGACCGGGAGGCCGCGTGAGCCCTAAGGGGGGGTTTGCATCAAGTGGTATCAGAGAAGGAATAATCTCTATGAGAATAAATACTTAGAGTCATGCCACCAAGGAGAGACCTATAGTCAATGCAGCTATGGAGGAGGAGATGAGACAACTTCATGCAAGGTTGGATGCCATGGAAACATCACAAAGGACAGAACTAGAGGTTGGTGATGTTAGTGAAGTTGAAAGTGAAGATATAGAAGAATAAGAAGAATTTGTAGGAAAACAAGAAGAAAAGGAGTGATTGCTAAGAGTTGTTGTCAAGATAGGAACTAAAGCAAAGATGGAAGTCCCAATGTATAAAGATAATTTGAATGTAGAAGAATCGCTTGATTGGATAAGTGTTTTAGACAAGTAATTTGACTATGAGGAGATTGATGATGAGAAGAAAGTAAATAATGTGGTCACCAGATTGAAGGGACATGCAGCTTTATGGTGGGACGAGTTGCAAGTTGATAGGAAGAGAAAAGGTAAGTCCAATATTAAGAGTTGGGGTAGAATGGTAGCCAAGCTCAAAGCTAAATTTATACCCAAGGATTATCAGTTGAATTTGTTCAGAAGGTTGCAAAATATTAGACAGAAAGGTTTGTCGGTGAAGGAGTATACTGAATAATTTTATAAATTGAATATAAGAGAAGTACATGGGGAGAATGATGAAGATAAATTTTATAGGTATATTAATGGATTAAGGTATGAAATCCAGGATGAGATTAGTACGATAACAATTAGGACTATAGAATATTCTTATCAGGTGGCCCTGACGGCAGAAGAAAATTTAGCAAGGAAGAAGAGTCAGGGGAATAGAGGGAAGATTCCTAACAGAGGAAGAAAAACCACCAGAGAGAAGCTCCAGAAATCCAGGGGAGAAGATGGAGGATTTAATAGTCAGACAGATAGAGGAGTAATTTTTAGAGGAGGATACTCTAGAGAAAGGAATCATTTTTCAAGATTTATAGGAAGAGGTAGAGGAGGAGAAGTGACGTTTTATGCTTGTGGGAAAATAGGTCACGTGTCTTTAGAATGTCCTGAAAAGAATAACGCATGAGTTAGAGAAGATCGCATTTATGAGGCATAGTAGAGGAATGTGGAGGCAGATATGAAATAAGAAGCAGATAAAGAGGGAAGATCACTCATGATGAGGAAATCTCTCGTAAATCCAGAAAAAGAAGTACGAGAACCAGTCCAAAGGAACAATTCATTCAGGACTGCTTGCAAGACCAGAGACAGAGTATGCAAGGTGATCATAGATAGTGGGAGAACTAACAACTTGGTATCCATGAATATGGTTGTAAATATAAATTTGGTGATGACAGCACATCCGAGTCCATACAAGGTGTCATGGTTGTAGAAAGGACATCAAGTCATGGTAAGTCGACAGTGTAAAGTTGGTTTTAAAATTGGTATTTATAAGGATGAAGTTTTATGTGATGTCATACCCATAGATGTTTGTCATGTTCTGTTGGGGAGACCATGGAAATATGGCAAGAATGTCATACATGATGGGAGGAAGAATACTTATACCCTTGAGAAAAATGGGTGTAAACATATGTTGTTGTCATTATAAGATAAGGGATTCAAAGAGGAGGCTAGTCCTAGTATACTTCTCATGAGTGTGAAGGAGCTCTTGAAAGAAGTCAAGAAATACTAGGAAATCAAGTTTTTTTTATAGGTAAGCTGAGATTCATCCTTATGAACACTTCTATCAATGATTTTCCTACAAAAATTTTGGTGAGCACTCAACACACCCTAAAAAGCATATGTCAAATTTTCACTTTTTGGGTACCACTTAATTTTTCACTGTCTGAATTCGATTTTATGTTGATAAATGTTGTGAATTTTCTTGTTCTCTTAATGATCATTAGCTATTCAAGTTTGTTTAACCTTATGAAAATCCATGAATTAAAAGGGCCTAACACTTAAGTAAGGAATCAACAGCCAAAACACTTCACCCAATGCGCTCAAGATTCGACATCGGAAGGAATTAAGAGGTGAAAAGGAAACACTTGGAAATCCTCAATCGTTGAGCGCCCATCTTCATCGATATCGATGAAAGGGAAGTTTTGTTTCACGACAAGTATCACACATGAACTTCATCGATAGTCGATCCCCTTTGGCATCGGTAAAAGACGAATGGAGTGAACGTTAAGGAAGGAGGAAAAGATATTGTCGATAGTCGATACCCGGTGCGCTTGTCCAAATCAGAGAAAACCAAATCACAATAAACATTTCAACCATGCTAAAGAGTTTTCCCCGATCACCAATTCCCAAAGCGTTTCGGCGTCAGAGAATTTTGAAAGAAGTTAACCCAAAGGAAAATATGTGATAGGTTTATCCACGATCGTTGATCCCTGATACCTTTTCGGCATTGACAAACCCAGGTTTATTTTAGAACGCATAACTTGAAGAAATCCCCAACTCTGACTAATTTGTGTGAATTAAGTCACTAGTCTTTAACGCCACATATCTTTGCCCGATTGGAGAAACTGTACAGCCTCGATCAACCCTGAGTCACTTTTGGTTCCTCAGATCTAAGTCACACTTCTGAGACAGTTTTCCACGTCAGCACCGTACGATGAAGTCGATCGACGTCGAATGTTTTCGGTAAAAGGATATCAACGAAAAAATTCATAGTACATCGTCAATCCTTGATCCACCCACTAAGAAAGCGACACGATGGGACATTTTAACACTAGATACGATTGGATTATGAGCTTTTAAGAGGTTGATTAATGTCAAATATCACATTAGTTTCTACTTCATGTGTGAATCAAAACATCCATTTGAAATTACCGATATAACACATCACCCTCCATGCCTCTATTTTCAACCCACAAGGAATTCAAGTTGCAGAGATTTGGCAACATATTTGTTTGAATTCCACTCATCACCTAAATTAATTGGTTGATACTATGCGATAAGTTCTTCCCCATTTAAATTATCTAGGGCCATTGTAAACGAAACCATTCTACATGAAAAGGAGTCTCAGAGCATCCAGACAAGAGAGATGAGAAATTCAAAATCTCCTGAGATCACGTGAGTATCAAACAACCAGGTTTAGCAAGCGTTATAGGTATTTACCAGTCTGGATTTTTTTTGTTTTCACTTCATATATACATTTATATCCAGTTTTTATATATACGCAATCCCTAAAGGATTGATTTCGTTTCCAGGAACAATTCCTCTGATAAATCCAACCACTAGGTGATTTGCAAGGGCACCCAAGCTGAAAGAACCAGAGGTAGGAGAAGGCTCTTCGTCAGGGGAAAAAAAACAGTTAGAATTTTCTCCAAGACCAGAACCGGTGATTAAAACATCCACAAAGAAGGCTTTCATTCAACCTCCTGCCTTCAGAAACATAGAGGCAAGCACAGGGACCAATACAACACTCCCACATTGGGGAGAACTCTTCAAGAAGATCATCTCAGAGGAATTCCCTGAATACACCACACATAGTGACCCAGATGTGAGAGCACTTGATGACCAGGTATTCCTGAATATCCAACGATCATACCTACACATGGTAGCAAGTAGAACCTCGGTGTTTCCTTGTATAGAGATGTTGCAATGGTTCATCGACCATATGAAAAATAAGAAGTGCCTAATCAACGATGAAAATGGTGAGTGTGTCAGATTTTTCCTTCCAGTGGAGGTCCAGAAGTACTACAAGCTTAGATACCTGGCGGAGCGGTTGAATATTGATTTCGTTGTGAAATTCTATGAGTGCCACGGCACCAGCTGGGTAATGTCCTCATGGTGGTGAGAAGATGCGAAATTTACCAACCGGACCTTTGGATGGTACCAAATGGCCAGCCTAAGAGAACCATACATCTTCCTAATCGCTCTCATTTGTCGATTGTATGGGGAGAAATATTGCTTGTTGGCACAAGGGAAAACACAAGGTTCAGTTCTAATAGTGCACCAACAAGCCCTAACTACTATCCCTTTCGAAAAAACTTGTGAAGAAGATGCAGTCTCACCCTAAGTAGCAATAGGGGGTTGCAGGACACATGTGTCTACAACCATAGGAAATGCAAGTGGAATTCAGGCAACCACACACTGAGATCAGATTATTCTTTCCAAGCATAACCTACTTCGCACAGTTATATATCAGATCTAACATACTAATTTATCATCAAAGTAACATAAGTAAAGAACACGATATCAATCACTCACAACACAAGATATATGTGGTTCACCCTCTCCCTAGGGCTACATCCACATAACTGTGCTTTATAATATATTAGATGAAAGCATACATCTCTATCTTCTCTCTTAGCTTGCAGATATTCTCTCTTTCTCTCTTCTCTCTTCTCCCTTCCCTGAGCACTCATCTACATGATTGATCTTCGCACCCAGCTAAAGATCTTACAATATTGAATGCTCTCACAGCACAATACTTCTCTCTCTACATTAACATCAACCACTCTTTCTTACATCAACAAACTTTGAAAGAATGCATCCCAGGTCCTCTTGACATTTATTTATACATTACAATAGCTCATCGACAACCTTAAGCCAAAGCCTAGGTGTCCAAAACCCTAGATATCAAAACACTAGGTGTCTAAAACCCTAGGTCAACTTCACCCATGTTTTCAGGGCTTCGCTAGCCTGTCTTTCCTTCCTTCCTATGAGGTTCTTCAAAACATATACTAGTGGATTTCCCCGCTTGTTGAGTTTTCCATGATCCACCTTACTTGTTGATCTATCTTCCTCGATCTCCTCGTCCAATGGCTTGCTTTCTCGGATTTTTCTCCATCTTTTCTTATTCTTTAACCACTTCGACCTGATCTTAGTCAAAATTCCTTCCACGTAGTTCATGTTTCACCTTTTCTTATGTAATATTCACTTTCTTCCATAACCAAGGGCCAACATTCCCCCAACACTCACCTATGACTCCTCTTGAGGCACTGTGATTTGAATCTTATGTTGTACCTCGACTTTAGACTGCACAATGCAGCCTGTGCCTCCTGCTCTATTCCTCCACCCTGTGTGCAGACTGTCTTTCTTATGTCTAGTACCCAGTATCAACTACACCTAGTACCTAGACCCTTCTCCTTTTGTTTTTACCAAGAGCTGTGAGGCAGCTGGTTATCATAGTACAATTTCAACTGGATCCCATTCACTAATCCTTCCTTCCACTCCCCATTCAAAGTCTTCAGTTGCACAGCTCCTCCTTCTGTAACATAGGCAACCTCATATGGCCCTAGACAATGTGTTCTAAACTTCCCTGGATGCTTCATGAACTTGCTATCATATACCAATACCAGATCTCCTTGCTTAAATGCTTTCTTCTTGATATGCCTATCATGGTAGGCCTTTTCTCGTTCCTTTTGAACCTACTGATGAAATCCTGCAATAAATCTATCTTCTTCTAGCTCGACCAACTGTGTGAGCCTCTCTTGAACAATGCCAGTGTCATCCATATATGTAAAGGCTGCAATTCTTAAGCTAGGAACTAAATATTACATGGGTACAACTTCTTCTAGGCCATAAACCAACTTATAGGGTTTCTTCATTATCAGTTTCTTATAAGTGGTTCTATAGGCCCATAACACTGCTGGTACTCTCAAATCCCAGTCATCCCTGTTTAAACTGCAAATCTTCGTTAGCGTTGTCTCAAAGATCTTGTTGAAAGCTTTGACCATCTCTTTCGCTTGTGGGTGGTAAGGAGTGCTCTTCTGATGGTGAAATTCAAATTCATGAGTCAAGGCTTCAATATTCCTATTAATAAAATGTGTACCTTAATCACTCATGAGGATCTTTGGGCATCCAAACCTAGTTATGATATCATCAAATAGTTTCACTACAGTCCTTAACTGATCTTTCTTCTACCCATATGGTCAAATACTTTGTCACAGTGATGATGTATCTGGCTCTTGTGCGCTTCCCTAGTGGGTTTATAGGTCCCACAAAGTCAATCGCCCATTTCTCAAATTCTTTTAAGGTTAGTTGGGGTGCTAACCATATTTCATCTCTTCTTGAATGTTTCACAAATCTTTGGCATATATCACAGGCTCTGTAGTATTCTTTAGCATCTCTATGTAAGGTGGGCCACCAGAGGCCAGCTCTAAGAACCTTATGCGATGTGTATTTTCCTATGTAGTTTCCTCTTGTGATGCCTTCATGAGCTTATGCTATAATCAGTGATCTTTCTGCCTCCATAACACATCTTCTTAGGATCTCACCAAGTCCCATATTATATAGTTGTCTAGTTATAAGCGAAAAATCTATAGCGCGCACTACCAGTTGTTTCTTATGAATGACTGTGTATTCACGAGGTTTTATTCCTGTTTATAGGAACTAATATCTTAGCGAAGTGATCATCAACCTTTCTGATGGCCAGCAACTGTGCATCCAGTAGTGTATCCTCCAAACTAGTAGGTTCCTCTCCATGTTCCAACCTAGACAAGTGGTCAGGTCCCTTGTTCATTCTCCATGGCTTGACCACAATTGCAAAATCATATTCCTGAAATAACATAATCCATTGGCATATCCTTGCCCCCAACACTAGCTTGTTGACTAGGTATTTCAACATGGAGTGATCAGTGAACATCTTAAAGTGTCCTCCTAAAAAGTAATGATGAAATGTTTGCAGCGCATACACCAAGGCTAAACCTTCTCTCTCAGTGATGGTGTAATTTATCTCAGTTGTTGAGAGCTTCCTGCTAGCAAAGGCTAATGGTTGGTCAATATCTCTTGCTCTCAATTGTGCTAACACTGCTCCTAATGAAATAGAGGATTCATCAACATTCACATGAAATTCCTTGCTCCAATCTGGGAAAACCAAAATAGGCACAATAACCATTTTCTCTTTCAGTGTGTCAACGCTCTGTTGGAATTCTTTTTTCCAGTGAAACTAACAATCTTTCTTCAAAATATTCTCCATAGGTGTTGTAATATTTGCATAGCCCTTAATGAACTTCCTATAGTATCCAGTATGTCCCATCACAGTGCGCAGCTGTTTCACTGAAGTAGGAGGGGGTAGATTGATAATAATGGAAATCTTGGACTGATCTACCAGTAACCCCTGCTTACACACAATATGGTCTAACAACACTCCAAAGGGTGAAAAGAAAATGCATTTCTTCAGGTTTAGGGAAATTTGACATTGCCTGCACTTATCCAACATTAGTCTTAAGCATTCAATATGGTTTTTCAATAAGCTAAAAATAGTCCAATCATCAAAATAGGCTTCCAGGAATTTATGCAAAAATTCCTTGAATGCTTCGACCACCACCCTAGAAAAGATGGTTGGTGCATTCTTCAATCCAAAAGGCATCATTGTGTATTGGTAGGATCCCCATTCTGTTGCGAATGTGGTCTTATGGCGATCTTCTTTGGAAATCTGGATCTGATGGTATCCTGAAAATCCATCGGTGAAGGAGTAGACTTCTTGTCTGCCCACGTTATCTAACACTTCGTCATTAAACGGTGTAGGGAATAGATCATGTAGACATGCATCATTCATCTTCCTAATATCTACACATTTTGATCTCTCATGTTTTCTTATCCTGAACCACCATAGGGATAATCCACTTTGATTCTTCAACAGGTTCTATGATTCCTTCTTCCATCATTCTATTTAATTCAATCTTCACTTCCTCCTTATATTTATGGTTCAATTTGTAGGGTCTTTGTTTAATTGTCCTTGCATCTAGTTTCAAGGGGATCTTCATCTCTCCCATGGGTCCTTTAATTCCCTTCATATCCGTGAACTTGGTTGGAAACAAGTCTTGATATTCGTGCAGTAACTCGGTGATCTTATCAATAGTGGAATCATCCCAGTAATCTCCAACATTAGCAATATTAGGTGCTTGCATTGTTCCAATATTAACTTTCTTGAGTTTGATTGGGTTTCCAATAAAAGGTAGTTCAACTCCTGGTCCTTTTATGTCTCTATGTCCTTCTGTATATGCGATGTTCACATTCCTAGGATCATCGGCTTCATCGACATTGATATTGTAACATCCTTGCAATTTCTGAAGAGGTGCATTCCATTCATCCTCTTCTTGCTCCACAGGGATGCTAGGTGCTTCTTCAAAGACTCTATGTCTTACAACCTGTAAAGATTGATCTACTAGAGGGTGTTGACATTCAAATAAAAATGTAGGTACAAAATTCTGAGTCATACCTTGCCAATCTGCAGTGGTGAGGCACAGTTCCGCTTCAAGGTACCAGTTGATAGGCGTTGTGTCTAGAGTATTGATGAATTTATGCACCCACCACTCTTGATGAATGTTGCTCCAGGCCTCCTCACAACCTCGCACATGGTCTTTCAAATAGCTTTAACTTGTGTACCTAACTTGGCATCCTTTGACTTTTTCTGAAAATCGCGTTGTCATCAAAGTGCGACATTGTATCCAGTTCATGATGTTCCTTTTATGTGTTCCCCACCATCTTGTTGGAGTAGCTTTCAAAGCCTCGTCAAGTGCCAACAGTCTCTATTGTACTAGTAGAGTTTCTTAAAATTCCAGTAAGAAAGTTTCTAAGTGATTCAAACCATCAAATGTGGGTAAATTACTTACTGTTGTGCCAATCCAGCGAAATTCTCTAGTTAGTCTAGCACATCTTCATGTAGATACTTCATACATTTTATTCTGCTATTTCTCTATTTCTTCTTATGATTCTGATGAACATACGTTTTCACTTTGCCAACTTATGTTCCCATCTATTGTAGGATTAATGTAATCGTGTTGTCTTGCCATCAGTTTGTATATATTCTCCAACTCATATGCATGGCCTTCTTCTCTGATGGGCTCTGTGTATCTGATACCTTCATCAGGATCCAAAGGTGTGATGACCCTAAGGCCATCACCTTCAAATGTCATTATTATTTTCTTCAATCCAACAATAGTAGAATTGTTGAAAGCCCAATCAATTCCTAACAGCACGGGATAAGGACAGCTAGCATTGACTATCTCAATCACCTCGAAGTCCACAAATGTTAAAACACCATCGATGTCCATAGGGACATGTTCCAATCTTTCGAAGGGGCTCATAGCCTGTTGATTGGCCATCCTAAGCCTGATGAGGGAATATATCAACTTAGGTTTTCCCATCAGTGCCCAGTTCTTCTTTGTCATGACATTGACCTCCGACCCTAAGTCGAGGACCACATAATCTATATCATAATCTCCAATTTGAGATTTAAGCTGTAGTTCCTTATTTATCCTTCTCTTTTTGGATAGTTGGTGTACAACTTTATTCAGTAGAGGATCTACCCTTCCTATCTCATACTATCTGATCAAATTGTGTATCTCTTTTACAACACTCTCATCCTTTATCAAATTAATGCAAGTGCATAAGAATTCCGTGAGCTTACTTACCTATTTTCCTTCTCCAGGTGAAGCAGACTGGTCAAAGGCCAAGGGAATTCCACATTCTCTCAATTCTAGTTGTATCTTTGATGAAGAAGCCTAATCTATTCCAAATTCTTTTCTTGACTCTTCAAATGTTTGCTTCTCTCTCTTTGGATCAAAATCCTGTGTCTTCTCCGCAAATTTTATAACTCTCAATTGTTCTGTAGTCTTCCTTGGAGTCACCTTGTCTGCTCCTGTAGCAGTGCCTCCTCTAGTGATAATAGTGACTCTGGGATCTACTCTATGAGTTTCTACTATGATTAGTTGTACTTGATGGTTTCCTCCTCGTCATTCCTGAGGTTTGGATAATAGCACAGGGAAATATTCTATGACAAGTTCAAATGAGTTGCAGTAACTGCAAGTGGTACAAGGGTTTTGACAGTCCCTTGCTAAATGACCTGGTTGTGCACAATTATAACAAATTATCTAATATGGACCTCGACCCATACCTCCTCTAAATCCTCTTCCTCTGAATCCACTGCGAGGGTTGAAGTTTCCTCTTCCTGGGGAGTTATACTGCGTAGTGTTCCCTTCTTGTTGTACTTCGCCTTGAATTTTGTAGATATCCCTTGATATTTCATGCAAGAGATCATAAGCTCTACAGTCCTTCTCATCATGACCCACAGATTTATAGAATGTGTAGTAGATATTCATAGGTGTCTGAACATACTTTTTCATGTAATAGAAGTCTCCAGGGCAATGTCTATTTCTGCATACCTGACACCAAGGTAGAGTAACTTGCTTCAAAGGGCCCGGAGCTCCAGAAACCAAATATTCATGAAACATAGGATAGTGCTCCTTGTCATGGCTTTCTGATTTGCATCTGATACACCACATGTCTTCTCTTTTATCTTTTTCCTTATCCTTCTTCATGTCTTCAACCTCCAGTGATAAGATAGTTAGTTGACTCAAGATTTGACTCATACCTGAGCTAGATTCTGCAATATTGGTCAACTCTTGTTCCATGGCGATCTCTAATGCCTCAACCTGTGAAGCAATCTTCTATTGCATAAGAGGGACTCTGATGTGTGATAGGAGGGTAGAAATGAACCATTCCTTGTTTTTCTCGTCTGGGATCTAAAAACTCAAATGACCTCTCAGGGTCTTAAACCTCTGATCAAACTCCCAAACAAGTTCAGCTACTTTCTTCTTGATTTATTTCAACTCTGTGATGCACTGCGATTCCGAATTGGGCTTCTTGAATTCAGAAATCAACGTAGTCTTAATTTCGTTCAATGGTTTCAGCTGGAAAAATCCTTGGACAAACTTCATGTATGATTTCATTGTGCATTCTCTCAGGGTAGTACTAAACTGAGCTCATTTGACGGCTTCATTGGTGACATTCTTAATACTCCATACAACTTCACATAGGAACCAGTGTTTATCGGGATCTTCAGATCCATCTCCTCTAAAGGTAGGTAACCTCATCTCATATTCCATAGATCTTCCTAAGGTTCCTGACTGAGTATGCACTGAACCACTTGTACTAGTGCTCTGAGTGTTATGATAACTTAGGTTACTCTGGTTACTTAATGTTGTTAAAATAATAGGGGGCGTAATAACACTTAATTCAACAGTCTATGCAATCCCTGAAGTCTCTGACTCTTCTCGGCGAGGTTCTTCATTCTTCTATTCTTCTTCCCTAGCAGACTCTGAATGTTCCTCATTCAGCAACTCTTCTTCTTCTCCACTATAGAACCCTTCTTCCTGTGTTGGTTCATGATTCTGCTCAAACAAGTTCACCATAGGAACTTCTTGGAAGGTTCTCCCACTGTGCATGTGTCCAACCTCTGTGTCATTGTCACTGTCTAAATTCTTGAACATTATCTTTTTCAATCGGACCCACTACTGTATCTTCAATATGTTCTTCCCATGCAATAGCATCTTGATCTTCAACTTCAGAAATTGTAAAAAAATTCCTTTTCGCTTGGTTGTTTCCTGACTGCAAATCTCCTCCCAATCCTGACCTGCATTCATGAAAAGACAAACAATAAACTACAAGCATGCATTCTACATATGGATTAGTGGGTTATACATCATAAAAAAAAAATGTAAATAAATCATATAAGTTTAAGACGTCATTTGGCGGGATGGAAAAAGTACTTCTTTATATTAATCTCACTAAATTCACTTACAACATGAGACCGACACTACTCCTCGAACTTGGTCCTGGGCTCCTCTTCACCATGCACCAATTGCTTTGATGTCTTATTCTCCTCTTCAATTCTCTCTTAGGAAAATGGTAAGGGATTTACAATTGGGGCAAAGGGGGATTAATAAAATGGGCAGAGTTTCTTTGCTCTCATGCTTCCTCTTGCAATGGGACCCCAACCCCTTCTTTTATAGGCCAAAAGGGATAGTAACGGTTGGGGTGACTGGCTATGGGAAATCAAATGGTTAAGCAACGGCCCAGAAACCAGTATCCTATGAAAATTTCCACATTTTGTGATATTCTGTGAGTGTACGTGAGCTGTAGTGGCTCAGCGAGCGTGTGTACGTGGGCAGTAATGGTGTAGGGCACATACACCTTCAAAATGATGGTTTTTAGAAGATTTTTTCAATAATGGCTTGATAAAGATAGAAAGTTAGATGGCCTGATGCCAAATATGCATGTCAGGTGCAATTTAGGGTTATAAAAAGGTGTCATACACGGGGCTAGGTCAAGTGCGACATTTTATGGAGCACCCGATCAAAGCTTGGGCCATGCTGCAATAGTTAAGTGCCAGTATAGTCAAGTATCGGGCACATCCAGTAGAGATAAGAGAGATTCACTCGCCCTCGATGGAATAGCATAGATTCCCATATGCCAACACCTATGAGGATCTGTTCATCAAGTGGTCAGAGTACGAAAAGAGTCACCCTCTTAAGTGATATCTTGAGATGACTCTTAGAAAAATTGATAGAAAAGAGCGCCATGTGGAGAGTTTTGTTTTACCTAGTTTCACTTTAGTAGTTATTTTTAGTAAATAGTATGTTATAAATAAGAGGATTGACCTATTATCAAGGGTCGATGGTTGTTACAAGAAACTCTCATTTTTTGTTTTGTTAAGAACTATTTTGGAGCTTCCTTTAATTGAGAATTCCTTTTGGGACCAGAGACAAGTTTGTGTTTTCATCAAATTCATGGATGATTTGATGTGGAGAAGAATTATTTCTTATTTTGTCTCATGAATGGATACTGTAACAAGTAAGAGCTACTAAATCTATTGATAAGTTATCTTATGCAATGTTTTACAGTTCTTTCTTTAATGATGAATATTAATCATTGTGTTGTTATGTGATTCATGATTAGAGTTGAGTGAATTATTTTACTTTCCATTTTTTATCACATGCATGTTTTCTTCTGATAAATTGTATCTCAGTCAGTAATTGGAATACATGGACGGTTAATGTATTAGTACTAGGCTAGTGGTAGACGATCGTTGTCTACATGATAGAGTGTAAGGGTTATTCCAAGCTCGACCTCTTCTCCATTAGTTAAAGTTTGTTCCCCTTTTGTTGCCTGGTTGGTTTATACCGGCCCTATCTTATATCAGTCCCACCTAAGAGAAAATACAAAAAAGAGAATGTCTAAACTAAAGGATAAAACCTTCACAAGAAAACGTAAAGCCCATCGATTATTTTGGCCGAATTGCAAAATATGGAGAACCATTGAGTCTAATTGGGCCTTAGTGGCAGGTTGGGTTCCTACTATTGATTTAAAGGGATCTAAGAACCCTCAACAGAAATGGTGCTAGAAGGAGGTCCTAAAGAATGAATGGTTGAATACATATTTCACATAATATTTTAGACAAATTGTAGATTCAAAACATCCCACATGCATGGCTATTCATTCCCAAGACATCCCACACATATTGATTACTCCTTAAATGAGTAACTCATCCCAACACGAGTAAGAATGCATGTTCCCATACATACCTTACGCTCTTCCTCATGAGGAATTGAATCAATTTAGAATAATCACAAGAGAATATGCCCGACATATTGATGTGTTGTCCTTAGCTCCGATACTTCCTCAAAGAAAACAAGTAAGAAAACCAGTGGTCGATACTCCTGAACATGTTTTTGTGCACACAGTAGAAGACCTAATAGATTTCGTTCTCACCAAAATCTAGCATCCTCTTAATCTAATCCCTGAAACACCTATCGGCAATGTCATTGAGCCAGATGATTTTTTGGAAGAAGAAGGGTATAACTTAGAACGTCCAGTTTCAGTATCTGAAGATATGGAATATCATAATGACCATGACGAAGAGAGAAGAAACCCACCACAAAAAAATCAACCTTGGTTGGCTAGAGATGCTTTGGCCATCCCTGGATGAGTACATAACCTTCCCCGACACCCATAAAAGTTACTACCTAAATTTGACCCTGAGACTTCAGGATTTCCTGAAGACCATATCAATAAATTCATACTAGCTATCAAACTTATGAATGTCCAACATGAAGACGTAGTATGCAAGATATTCCCCTACACTTTTGAGAATTCATCTTCCACGTGGTATTTTAACTTACCCGTAGGATCCATAACTAGTTGGATGAAGTTTCAAAAGGACTTTGTAGATAAATTTTAAGAACCAAACATCAATATAGCATATAAAAACCTTAGGAAAAGTACTCAATGCCTTGAAAAAGAGATAATTTCAGATAATAAGCCTCTTCGAGGGGGCAACCTCCTTTTACCCCACTTAAATGTTCAAGTCCAAGATGATTCAAAATGAAAATGTCTCCTTGGTATATATAGGAGACTAGGAGGTATAATTACAAATAATGGCCTAAAGCCGACATAATTAAAATAAAATTACTAATCTAAATTACAACTAATGGCCTAAAGCCGACATAAATAAAATAGCATTACTAATCTAATATGCCCCAATTAAGGGTTAATGATCCAATATTAGGGCTTAACATGCCCCTCCCCTTGAGACAAGTGTTGTCCACAACGCTTGAGTAACTCTGGATGCTTCTGTATAAAAGACTCATCTTCCCAAGTGGAATCTTCAACCGGTAGTTTCCTCCATTTAACAAGATACTCTGAAATGGATCTATTCTTTAGTTGGCGAATTCTTGTGTCAGTGATGGCTTCAGGCTCCAATATGATTTTTCCTTCCTCGTCAAGTTCTAGCAATATAGTTTGAATTGGGATCTTGTCACCTATAACCTTCTTTAAGCATGAAACATGGAAAACTGGGTGTACTCGTGA
>ML778614.1:21668-63526 GCA_009831015.1 Picea engelmannii
CCAGTTGCAGCTGGAAAACAAAGGAAGTTGGTGCTTCCAATGAATGTAATTCTTCAAGACATATAAGAAAAAGCATTCCGTGGTTTTCTCTCGATTTGGGTTTCCACGTAAAACACTGGTGTACTGTGTATGTGTATGATTGCTCATTTTCTCTGCAGTTATTGGATAATAATGCTTCATTGATATAACACTTGGATTATATGGTTAAATTGCTCTATTACTGATTCACCCCCCCTCTCAGTAATCCAACAATAGGTACCACAATGATCAGAGGGAAGTGAGGCATCCAATGGGATAGGTCTCAAACAAGGGTGCCGATGGGACCAATATAATTTTTTTTACTCTTGTAGAGTTATACTCTAGCATGAAGAATACTAAAGTGACAAATTTCCCAAATTGTTAACGGGAAAAAATGTGTAGGAATTTCATAACCAAAATGTAGTTGGAAGGGTTGAATGACCATATATCTCTTCTATTCCTTTCCCAAGGGTCAAGTTTTTTAGGGTTTCTATATACAAGGGTTTTCCCTGTGCTATAACTATCTAATATACATGTGGTTTTGAATAGTAGTACTCCACCCAATATCTCATGGCACCAACCAAGGAGGCTCAACCGTACCCTTAGTCGCACTACCTGATTACCCAGGTACTAGAGAGTATATTCTTGAGTACTATTCTCGACATCACTATGGCATTTAGGTGACTGATCGATTGATCTAGGGATGATTTCAGGAGATCTAGGGGACTCCCTATATTCCTGATGGTATGTGGGAGTGATGGCCATGCATATATCTTATCTGATGTGGTACTACTAGAAAGGGTACCAATAGGGGTTACAAAGGTTTCTAACAAGGTGAAATATTTGTTTCGAGTAACCCCATGAAACTATATGTATTTCCTGCATGTAGTCTTCCCAAACCATAGTTTTACTCACTAAATGACAGATATATGTGCTTTAAATATGCCAATAGTACATGTCTCTACTTTGAAAAAAATTACCCACAATTTCTATAAAGGAAAGAGATTTGATACCACTTGTAAGGTACTAGATGTATTACAATTATGAATAAACATAAATATTGCAGTAAATACTAGTGAAACAACAAAATATAGAGAATCACAACACCAAAAATGATACCTTTATTGATAGAAAGAAAAGTTCACTTGCCTCTTCGAGTGGGAAATCTCTAGCAGAGCATAGCTCTGTTACAATACTTCTCAATACAATACTTTCTCATGCCTTCTACTCCCGTTTATACTAATTCTACCTTCTAAATAACATTCTAGAGGGAGATCTTTCTAGAAGCAGAAGATTCTATTAAGTCTTCTTACAATAGGCTTGTTCACATTATTAGATAGGCGTTATTAACTAATGTTAGCCTTTATTACATGTAAAATATATTATTCTACCTACGTGAGGGGTTAGATAGGTTAGATTCGTAACACTGTTTTGGCATCTTGGGACTTAAGATTGCATGGTAATTCCTAGGTTCAAAGAATTGGATTTTGTGGACTTGTTTTCGTCTCCCATGTGATTAAAATAAATGTCTCATGTGTAGACTTAATAAATGGTGTTAAGTGAATTAAGAAATTTCCATCTCTTATGTGGTTCAAGCAATGTTGGATAAGTCAAATTGGAGTTGATCATAAGCACTATAACTAGTGAAGGAATTGTGATTTACATGATAATTACCGATGAATCTTCATTCATGTCATTAGAGTTGCTTGGGAAGAATACATACAAATTTATGATCAATGCCTTGCAATCAAATTTGTATTCAAATATTGAGTACATAATTATGGTGATTGCAACTGAAGGTACATTGATCTTAGTTCAATATCAAAACACTACATAGTAAGTTGGTAACTTTGTTCATTTTGTCTAGAAATAATTCTAGATATTGTTTCTTGTTATCTTAACATAGGATAGGTTGATCTATTGAAATCATTGATGGTTACTATTGAAAATAACCAAGCCTTGAACCCAAGCTTGAGTGGATCCTTCATGCCCATACAACAATCAAGGAAGCATAGTCTTAGCATTGATCATCTTGATATATTTAGTTTAGTTGGATATCAATGTGCAAAGGAGTTGCAACAAAGATAGAGTTCTCAATGATAGAGTATTTTTAGAGTATTGGTTTTTATTGGCTTGATTACTATTGCGTTTTTAGTTTTTTGTGTGTGTTGGGTACATTAGAAAGAAGTCCATACCTCTAATCATGAAGAGTAGTTGCACTCATAACTGAACTAAGAACAAAGGACTTGTATCCGTTCAAAGAAAAAGGATCTTTGCATAAGTTAGAGAAACATAGATAAAAAATTTAATACCACAAATTGTATGTGTTGGTGAAGTGAGTGGGCTATAATTCCCTTGATTATGAATCACTTGAAACATGGAAGTCTAGGTTCACATAGGTTAGTTAGAGCACATAATGAACTCCTTAATTTCTACCCTTTTCTATACCCTAGTTGACTATTTTGTTCTAACTACCCAACTAGTTTAATGCTTAGTTGGTATCGTAGTCAACTTCTTAGTTGACCTCCTAAGTGACCACTTAATCGACCTCCTAGTTGAGTCTTCTAGTCAATCAACAACTTTCAACTGACTGTCTCTAGAAGATCCAGAGGTGTGATGAACTATCAAGGCCTAATATTCCAAAACTTTTTATCCTTTATTATTTTAGGTTCATCATATTTTGGGTCTAAATGTATCTAAAATCTATCCATTTTTTACATGTATGGTAATACTCTGTCGGTTTTAATCAATAATATATTTTTTTACTCTATCTTATTTTTCCCTCTTTTGACCTACTTTGTTATTTCATTGTATTTTAGCCTGATCCTTTACGGATTTGACCTCCCCCTTAGGAGGATTTTAGTCCCTCAAAATATTTAGAGACTTTATAAGGGGTTTGGAAACCTCTCCTCCACTTGTTTCTTTATAAACCACTTGGATTTTCTTGAAATTTGACCTTTAAATATAATATACAATATTTCTTATGACACCCTTCAGGTCATGAACATTCTTTTGCAAGATAGTGTCTTCTAGATTTTTTTTATTGGTCCATCAAAAAGTTGGTTACTACTAGCATCAATGGTTTTGTCGAATCCTCATCAAGCATTGGTGACTTGAAGAGTTTCAACTTGTCTAAATTAAAACGAGAGTAAATGCTCATGTAAACATGTAGATCAATCTTGAAGGATTTGTCTTCCATTTTCTATATGATTTTCAAAGGCCCATATTATATCAATGTAACTACCCAAACTTGACCTTTTTATTGTTCCATGTCAAGATATAACCACACCATATATCTAAGTTTAAAGTGATAAGTTGACTTATCCTAGTATTGACTGTTAAGAACCAAATATCAATATAGCATAGAAAAACCTCAAAATAAGTACTCAACGCCTTGAAAAAGAGATAAATTCATATAATAAGCCTCTTCGAGGGGGAAACCTCCTTATAGACCACATAAATGTCCAAGTACACGATGATTCCAAATGAAAATGTCTCCTTGGTGTATATAGGAGACTAGGAGGTACAATTACAACTAATGGAGCCAAGCCGACATAAATAAAATAAAAATACTAATGTAATATGCCCCCATTAAGGGGTAATGTTCCACTATTTAGGGCTTAAAATGCCCCTCCCCTTGAGACAAGTTTTTTCCACAATGCTTGAGTAAATCTGGATACTTTTGTATAAAAGACTCATCTTCCCAAGTGGAATCTTTAGTCGGTAGTTTCCTCCATTTAATGAGATACTTTGAAATGGATCTATTCCTCAGCTGGCATATTCTTGTGTCATTGATTGCTTCAGGCTCCAATATTATTTTTCCTTCCTCGTCAAGTTCTGGAAATATAGTTTGAACTGGGATATTGTCATCTATAACCTTCTTTAAGCATGAAACATTGAAAAATAGGTGTACTTATGAAGATGCAGGCAACTCCAATTTGTATGCCATAGTACCAATCTTTTTCAACACATTATAAGGGCCATAGTACTTTGGTGATAGTTTATTATCCTTCTTGGCTTGCTTGAAGGACATTTGTTTATATGGTTGTAGTCTTAAAAACACCCAATCCCCTACATCAAAACATATTTAACTGCAATGTTGATCTGCTTGTTGTTTCATGCGATTATGTGCCATGGTCAGGTTTCCCTTTAATATTTGGAGAACTTGATATTGATGCTCGATGTGATCTTCCACAGCTTGAACCTTAGATTTTTCTTTTAGAGAAGAGTTGATGGAAGGAGGGTGGTATCTATAGAGTTCCATAAATGGTGTCATTTTTGTTGCAGTATGAAAGGAAGTGTTATACCACCATTTTGCCAAGGGTAACCATTTGAACCATTGTGTTTGTTTATCATAGACAAAACAACGAAGTTATCCTTCCATAAATTTGTTCACTATCTCAGTTTTTCCATTAGATTGAGGATGATAGGATGAGCTATGAGCCAATTGTGTACCCAAACAAGAAAATAATGGTCTAAAAATGTCTAGTGAAGATGGGATCTCTGTCACTTACAATAATCTTTGGTCTTCCATGTAGCTTTTGATTTGTCTCCATGAATGCGATGGAAATTGTACTGTATTTGAAGGGATGAGAGAGTGCACAAAAGTGTGTGTAGTTGGTCAGTCTATCAACAATAACCATGATGACACTCTTTCCTTTAGACTTCGGTAACCCTGTGATAAAATCCATGGAAACCTCCTCCCAACACTAACTTGGGATGGATAATGGTTGTAAAAGACCCAGGGTCTTAACTGTTTCCACCTTATTTTGTTGGAAAACCAAAAATTCTGCCACACACCTTTGAATATCAGTTTTAAGGCCCTCCCGAAAAAATTCCTTCTTGACCCTATGGTAGGTTTTCAAAAATACTAAGTGCCCTCCTTCCAGAGAGGTGTGCAATTCCAATAGTATCTTTTCTTTGAGTTGGGAGTTCTTACATAAATATAAGCGATATTTGTACCATAGTGAATCATTTTTCCATGTAAATGTATCTGATGCACTCAAATCCTATTGCAACCTTTGAATGAGAGTACACGCGTTTTCGTCATTCTTCCATTCATCCCTTGCTTCTATTATCCAATCGGGTTGTATGATCGAGATATCATAGAGAAAGGCCTCAACACATTCATCCTTTCTTGAGAGTGCATTTTCCACAACATTTTTCTTCCGTTTTTTATAGACGATTTCAAAATCATAACCCAATATCTTGGTCGCCCATTTTTGTTGTTCTTCTAAAGATAGTCTTTGTTCCAAGAAGTATTTAAGACTATCATGATCTGTTTTGACCTTGAAGTGGCTACATATTAGGTAAGGGCACCATTTCTTCAATGCATGTAGTATTTCCATCATTTCCTTCTCATAAATGGGTTTTTGTAAGTCCTTTCCCTTGAGTGACCAACTTTCAAAATCCAAGGGCCTTCCTTCTTGCATTAGGACAACACCAATTCCATTTCTCGAGGCATCACATTCCACAATAAATTTTTTTGTGAAGTCTGGAGTGGTTAAGGAAAGAGATTTTCACATCACCTCTTTAAGTTGTTCAAAAGCTTTAGTTGCCTCTGGAGTCCATGAAAATATATCCTTCTCAGTTAGTGTCATTAAAGGTGTTGTTATTTTTCCATAGTTCCAAACAAACTTGTGGTAGTAACCTGTCAAACCCAAAAATCCTCTATGATTTTTCAATTCTTTGGGAATCGACTAGTCCATCATGTCCTTAATATTGTTATGGTCTACCTTGAAACCTTCATGAGATACAATATGACCCAAATAATCTACCTCCTTCACCCCAAAGAAACATTTGTATGGTTTGGAATATAGTTGTTGCTCCTTTAGTAGCTGTAGCACCTTGTCAACATGTCACACATGATTCTCCAAACACTTGATATAGATTAGTATATCATCAAAAAATACTAACACAAATTTTCGAAGGAAGGGCTTGAAAATGGAATTCATCAACCCTTGGAATGTGGAAGGTGCATTTGTAAGGCCAAAAGGCATGACCAAAAATTCATAATGGCCTTCATGAGTTCAAAATGTTGTTTTTGGGATATCTTCTTCCTTCATTTTAATATGATGATACCCTGAACGAAGATCCAACTTTGTGAAATAAACTACTCCAGGTAGTTCATCTAACAATTCATCAATGATAGGAATGGGAAACTTATCTTTAATAGTGATCTTGTTGAGCTCTCTATAATCTGGACACATACGCCATGAGCCATATTTCTTGAGTACCATTACCACTGATGCAGAGTAAGAACTTTGGATAGGTCTAATAATACTAGCCTCTAACATTTCGTCAACCATATGCTCAATTTCACTCTTCTGGGCATAAGGGTATTTGTACGGCCTGATGTTAGGAGGGGAACTCCCAGGAATTAGGTGAATAGGATGATCATGATTTTGAGTGGGTGGAAGACCTTTGGGAATATCTTCAAATACTTTGGAATGCTTATCAATGATCCCTTGGATATCTAGGGGAATATATGGCTTATATGTTTGAACATCTAGTGAGCATAGTTGTGCAATTACACCTTGATGCCCCCTTTTCAATAATTTTTTCATGCTATTAGAGGTTATCACCTTACTGGGTTTCCCTGTGATACCTCTTAAATCAATTTCTTTTCCTTCCAATGAAAATTTCATGAAAAGTTCTTGAAAATTAAAAGCCACTAGTCCTAATGATTGTAACCATTGGATTCCTAGTACAACATCAACACCACCCATGGGTATAGAAATAATTGGAATATTAATTACATATTCCCCCATAGTAAGATTGATCTTATTGCATTTTCCTGAGAAATTGATAGTTCCTCCATCTGCAATCATTACTTGAAACTCTGGCACTGGATATACAAAGCAATTGTGAGATTTGGCTATTTTATAGTGAATGAAATTATGAGTACTACTAGAATCAATTAGGACCATTACCTTTTTATTTTTGATATATCCTTCAATATTGAGGGTTAGAGGAGTGTTAATTCCATCCAATGAATTACATGATATCGTGGGAGTCAACTCTTCAGAAGAAATCGCTTCTATGTTTTCATCTTGAGATTGTTCTTGTTCTTGTTCTTGTTATTCTTCCTCTTCACAATCTATGTAGAATGATTTCTTATCACCACACTTATGTCCCTTACTATACTTGCTATCACAATTAAATCATAAACCTTTTTCTTTTCTTTCCTACAATTGTTGAGGTGTCAACCTTGTAGGTTGAGGTGTTTTACAATAAGGAGCATTATTCTCTCGATAGATGTTAGGAGTGGTACTTCTAGTAGGCATAGCCATATTTTTACTTTCAAAATTTATTGCCACCCTAAATGCATTCTCCAATGATTTGGGTTCCCAAAGGAGAACCTCATGTTGAATGTTATCACTTAAAGTTCCTATGAATAAATCAATGAAGTGATCGTCTGGAATATTTTTTACCTTTATATTCAATCTTTGGAAGTTCTCAATGTGCTTTGTAACTAAACCCTTTTTCTTGAGATTTATCAATTGGATAAAGAAGGTATTTGTTGGGCCTTGGTTATGGATTAAGAAAGAGAGTGAAGAAAAAGGAAAAGAAAAGACAAAGTGTGAACTGCGCGGAAGGTACATTGACTAAGATTGGGTCAAAGTGGTTAAAGAAGTAGAAAAGAAGGAGCGAAGCAAGGGAAATCTAGACATTGAATGAGAAGATCGAGGATGAAAGATCATCAAAGAAGATGGATCATGGAAAACTCAAAAAGTGGAAGAAGATGTCAAAGAGTGTTTTGGAGAACTTCATGGGAAGGAAGGAAAGACAAGCTGGCGAAGCCCGAAAAACGTGTGTCAAAGAGGACCTAGGGTTTTAGACACCTAGGGTTTTGGATCTAGGGTTTTGACACCCAGACTTTATCATGTAATGTATAAATAAAGGTCTATAGGACCTGGGATGGGTTAGTTGATATTTGGTTTTTCGTCATTGGTTGTTTTTTTTGTTCATTGTGTATTGTGTGAGAGAGAAGTACTGTGTGTGAGAGCCTTCTGGTATTGTAAGATCTTCATCTAGGTGTGAATATCAACCCTGCAGTTGGGTGCATAGGGAAGGGGGAAAAGAAGAGAAGGAGAGAGAGATATGCAAGATAAGAACGCAGATAGAACTGTATGTTTTCATATAATATCAAGAAAGGCAGCTCTGTGGATGTAGCCCTAGGGAGAGGGTGAACCACATATATTTTGTGTCTCTGTGGTTGATGTTGTGTTCTTTTACCTTCTGTTATTATGCTATTTCATTATTATGTTAGATCTAGAATACAACTGTGTAGAGTATGTTTATGCTTGGTAAGAGTAACTAGGTTGCAGTGTGTTGTTTCCTTGGATCCACTTGCATTTCCTCTGGTTGTAGACACATGTATTTTGCAACCCCCTATAGCTACTTTGGGTGAGACTGCATCTTCTTCGCAGGTGTTGCCGAAAGGTCCAATAGTTAGGGCTTGTTGGTGCACCATTAGAGTTGAACCCTAGGTCTACCCCTATGCCAACAAATGGTTTTGTTGTCGACACCAAGATCTTCTTGAGGGAATGTCACAGTGGTTTCCATCGAAGATAGAGATTCAGAAGTGGATAGAAGAACAAGAAAAGGACTTCGCTGAAGCCCATGATAAGTACCCTAAGATTAGTACAAAATTATGGTTGGGAAGGTATATCTTTACTGATATACATGAGATTTTCTTTGGAGGAATTCATAAGGAGCTATAAGAGTGGTTAGCCAGATTAGTAGATACCCAGTTTGAGATCAGAGATAGACCACCCATGATTTGGACATCAACGTTGATTAAGAAGGTCAAGAGAGTTGATAATTCCATGTCAAGAGAAGTATATCACTGGTTCGATAGTACTATTGGAGGGTACATCATCAAGTTTTCTATTGATAGAGTAGAGTCGTGTAGCCAAGAAGAGAGATATTTCTTTAAGGGACCTAGGGGAAACTTTTTACACTTTTTGAAGTTGAAGATCAAGATGTTATTGCATGAGAAGAACATCTTGAAGATACAGTAGTTGGTTAGATCGAAAGGCTAATGTTCAAAAACTTAGACACCGACAATGAAATAGAGGTTGGACATATGCGCAGTGGGAGGACCTTCAGAGAAGTCCCTCTAGTGAACCTGTTTGAGCAGAGTGACAAGCCACTGACATAAGAGGAAGGGTTCTACAGTGGAGAATAAGAGGAGTTAGTGAATGAGGAACATTCAGAGTCCACTAGGGTAGAGGAAGGGAATACTAAAGAACCTCATTGAGAAGAGTCAGAAACATAAGGAACTACTCCAACTATTGAAGTAAGTACTATTACTCCTCCTATTGTTTTAGCAGCATTAAGTAACCAGAGTAGTCAGAGTTACCAAAGCACTCAGAGCACTATTACCAGCAGTTCAGTACATACTCAGTCAAGAAACCTAGGAATATCTATGGTAGATGAGATGAGACTACCTATCTTTAGATGATATGGATATGAAGATCTTGATCAACACTAGTTTTATGCAAATTTGTGTGGAGTATTAAGAATGTCAGTGACGAAACAATTAAGATAGCTCAGTTTAGTACTACCTTGAGAGACTGTGCACTGAGCTGGTACATGAAGTTTGCTACTAGAGTTTCACAACCTAAACCACTGAACGAGATGAAGACTGTGTTGAGTGCATAATTCAAGAAACCCAAGTTAGAGTCACAATGTATTACAGAGCTGAAAGAAATCAAGAAGAAAGTAGCTAAACATGTTTGGGAGTTTGATCATAGGTTTAAGACCTTGACAGGCCAATTGAGTTTTCAGATTCTAGATGAGTAGAACAAGGAATGGTTCATTGTTTCCCTCTTACCACACATCAGAGTTCCTCTGATGCAACAGAAGGTTGCTTCATAGGCTGAGGCATTGGATATCACCATGAAACTAGAATCAACCCCTATGGGAGAATCTAGCTCAGGGATGAGTCAAATTTTGAGTCAGCTAACTAGTTTATCTATGCAGGTCGAAGATATGAAGAAATGAAGGGGAAAAGATAAAAGAGAATACAGATTGTGTATCAGATGAAAATTAGAGAGCCACGATAAGGAGCACTGTCCCCTGTTTCATGAGTACTTGGCCTCTGGAGATCCGAGCCCTTTGAAGCAGGTTACTCTACCTTGGTGCGAGATATGTAGAAATAGACATCACCCTGGTGAATGCTACTACAAAAGTCTACTACACATTCTGTAAATCTGTGGGGCACAATGAGAAGGATTGTAGGGCTTACGATCTTTTGCATGAAAGATCAAGAGACACATATAGAATTCAAGAAAAAGTACAACAGGAAGGAACTGCTACACAGTTTAACTCTCCAGGAAGAGGAAACTTCAACCCTCGTGGTGGATTCAGAGGAAGAGGATGAGGTGGAGGCATGGGTCAAGGTCGAGGTCAGATAATGTGTTATAACTGCGCATGGCCAGGACACTTGGAAAGAGACTATCAAAACCCTTGTACCACTTGTAGCTACTGCAACTCATTTGAACATGTCATAGAATATTTCCCTGCATTGTTAGCTAAGCTTCAGGAGAGACGAGGAGGAAACCAAAAAGTACAATTAATCTCAGCAGAACCTCACAGAATGGATCCTAGAGTTGATGTTATCACTAGAGGAGGTGCTGCTATAGGTGAAGATAGAGTGACTCCAGCAAAGACCATAGAAGAATCAAGGGTTAGAAGAGCTACAAAGAAGACACAAGATTTTTATCCAAGAAAACAGAAACAAACATTTGAAGAGGCAAGAAAAGAATTTGGAGGAGATTTGGATTCTTCTTCAAAGGCACAACCAGAAGTAAGAGAATGTGGGATGCCTCTGGCATTTGATCAGTCTGCAACACCTGGAGAAGGAAAAGAGGTAATAAATCTTGTTAGTTTCTTGTATACGTTCATTGATTTGATTAAGGATGAAAGAGCCATACAAGAACTAAAACACTTGATTCGACAGTATGAACCAGGGAAGGTAGACCCTTTGCTTAATAGATCAGTACATCAAGTATCCAAAAAGAGAAGGAGGAATAAGGAACTACACCTTAATGCTCAAATTGAAGATTATGATATATATTATGTGGTCCTCGACTTAGGGTTAGAAGTCAATGTTATGATGAACCAGACCTGGGCACTGATGGGAAAACCTAAGTTGATTTACTCCCCTATCAGGCTTAGGATGTCTAATCAATAGGCAGTAAGCCCCTTTGGAAGACTGAAGCATGCCCCTGTGGACATCGACGGGGTAAGGACATTTGTGGATTTAGAGGTGATTGAGATAGTTGATGATAATAGTCCTTATCCTATGCTGTTAGAAATTGATTGGGATTTCAATAATTCTACCGTGGTTGACTTAAAGAAAAGAAGAATGACATTTGAAGGTGATGGACTTAGGTTCATTGCACCTCTTGACCCTGATGAAGATCGCAGATACAAAAAACCCATCAGAGAAGAAGACCACGCATATGAGCTTGAAAATATTTACAAATTAACAACAAGACAACATGATTACATTAATCCTACAACAGATGGGAATTTAAGCTGGCGAAGTGACAACGCATGTTCATCATATTCGAAAGAAGCACTAGAGAAATGGAAGAACAAGATGTATGAATTTTCTGCATGGAGGTGTGCTAGATTGAGCAGAGAACTTTGTTGGATTGGCACATAAGTAAGTAATCTACCGACATTTGATGGTTTAAATCATTTAGAAACATTCTTATCAAAATTTGAAGAAATTGTACCAGTACCACAGAGGATGTTGGCACTGGATGAGGCCTTGAAAGAAACACCAACAAGATGGTGGGGAACACATAAGAAGAACATCACGGACTGGGTGCAATGTCGCACTTTGATGACAGTGCAGTTCTTAGACAAAGTAGAAGGGTGCGAGGTTAGATACGCAGGCCAGGTCTGTCTGAAGGACCATGTGCAAAGTTGTTAAGAGGCCTAGAGAAGCATTCCTCAAGAGCAGTGGGTTCATAAATTAATTAACACCTTGGACACAACACCTATCAATTGGTATGTTCAAGCGTAACCGTGCCTCACCACTACAGATTGGCATAGTATTACTCAGAAATTTGTAGCTACATTTTCATTTGAAAGTCAGTACCCTACAATAGAACAATATTTACAAGTTGTAAGAAAGAAAGTATTTGAAGAGGCACCTAACCTCCCTCTTGAGAAAGAAAAGGATGAATGGACTGCACCTCTTCAAAAGTTGCAAGGTTGTTACAACATCAATGCTGATGAAGACGATGATCCTAGGAATGTGAACATTGTAGAAAAAAAAGGATAGAGAGACATAGAAGGACAAGGACTTGAACTAAATTTTATTGGAAAACCAATTAAAATAAAAAAAAGTTAACATTGGAACAGAGAAAGCACCTAATCTCGCAAACGTTGGAGATTATTGGGATGATGCCACTATTGACAAGATCATAGAATTACTGCATGAATATCAAGACTTGTTTCCAACCAAGTTCACTGATATGAAGGGAATTAAAGGGCCCATGGGAGAGATCAAGATCCCATTGAAACCAGATGCAAGGCCAATCAAGTAGAGACCCTACAGATTGAATCCCAAATATAAGGAGAAAGTCAAGATTGAGCTAGACAAAATGGTAGAAGCAAGAATCATAGAACCTGTTGAAGAGTCAGAATGGATTATCCCTATGGTGGTTCAAGATAAGAAAACATGAGAGATCTAAATCTGTGTAGACTTGAGGAAACTGAATGATGCATGTTTACATGATCCATTCCCTACACCATTTACTGACAAAATGTTAGATAATGTGGGAGGACAGGAAGTCTACTCCTTCATAGATGGATTTTCAGGGTATCACCAGATCAAGATTGCCAAAGAAGATCATCATAAGACCACATTTGCAACAGAATGTGGTTCCTACTAGTACACAGTGATTCTTTTCAAATTGAAGAATGCACCAACCATCTTTTCTAGGGTGGTGGTAGAAGCATTCAAAGAATTTCTACATAAATTTCTGGAAGCATATTTTGATGATTGGACTATTTTTAGCTTATTGCAAAATCATATTGAATGTTAAAGACTAATGTTGGATGAGTGAAAGCAATGTCAAATTTCCCTGAACCTAAAGAAGTGCATCTTCTTTTCACCCTTTGGCATTCTTCTCGGTCATTTTTTATGTAAGCAGGGGTTGTTGGTAGATCCGTCCAAGATTGCCATTATTGTTGATCTACCCCCTCCTACTTCAGTAAGAAAACTGTGCACTGCGCTGGGACATACTGGATACTATAGAAATTTCATTAAGGGATATGCACAGATTATAGCACCCATGCAGAAGTTGTTGAAGAAATATTGTCAGTTTCAATGGAAAAAAGAATGACAACAGAGCTTCGACACACTGAAACAAAAAATGGTTACTGCGTCTATTCTGGTTTTCCCAGATTGGAGTAAGGAATTTTATGTGCATGTTGATGCATCCTATATTGCATTAGGAGCAGTGCTAGCACAACCAGGAGTAGGATATATTGATCATCTATTAGCCTTTTCTAGCAGGAAGCTTTCAACAGCTGAGATAAATTAGACTACCATTGAGAGAGAAGGCTTAGCCATGGTGTATGCATTGCAGAAATTTTGTCACTACTTGTTGGGAGGACACTTTAAGATGTTCACTTATCACTCTGCGTTGAAATACCTAGTCAACAAGCCAGTGTTGGAGGGAATAATATGCATATGGCTTCTGCTATTCCAGGAATATGATTTTGAGATCATGGTCAAGCCAGGGAGAATGAATAAGGGACCTGATCACTTGTCTAGACTAGAGAATGGAGAGGAACCTACTAGTTTGGAGGATACACTACCAGATGCGTAGTTGTTGGCCATCAGAAAGGTGGATGATCACTTTTCCAAGATAGCTCATTTCTTGTCAATAGGAATGACACCTCGCAAATATACAGTCCTTTAGAAAAAACAACTAGTAGTTCGGGCTATAGATTTTTCACTTATAGTTGGACAACTATATAAGATGGGACCTGATGAGATACTAAGGAGATGTGTTATGGAGGCAGATAGACCATTGATTCTGGGAGATGTGTCATGGAGGCAGATACATGAAGGCATCGCAGGAGGATACTATGCAGGAAAAGAAACAACGCTGAAGATTCTTAGAGATGGCCTCTGGTGGTCTACTTTACACAAAGATGCAAAGATGGTGGTCTAATTCTATTGACAAGATCATAGAATTACTGCATGAATATCAAGACTTGTTTCCAACCAAGTTCACTGATATGAAGGGAATTAAAGGGCCCATGGGAGAGATCAAGATCCCATTGAAACCAGATGCAAGGCCAATCAAGTAGAGACCCTACAGATTGAATCCCAAATATAAGGAGAAAGTCAAGATTGAGCTAGACAAAATGGTAGAAGCAAGAATCATAGAACCTGTTGAAGAGTCAGAATGGATTATCCCTATGGTGGTTCAAGATAAGAAAACATGAGAGATCTAAATCTGTGTAGACTTGAGGAAACTGAATGATGCATGTTTACATGATCCATTCCCTACACCATTTACTGACAAAATGTTAGATAATGTGGGAGGACAGGAAGTCTACTCCTTCATAGATGGATTTTCAGGGTATCACCAGATCAAGATTGCCAAAGAAGATCATCATAAGACCACATTTGCAACAGAATGTGGTTCCTACTAGTACACAGTGATTCTTTTCAAATTGAAGAATGCACCAACCATCTTTTCTAGGGTGGTGGTAGAAGCATTCAAAGAATTTCTACATAAATTTCTGGAAGCATATTTTGATGATTGGACTATTTTTAGCTTATTGCAAAATCATATTGAATGTTAAAGACTAATGTTGGATGAGTGAAAGCAATGTCAAATTTCCCTGAACCTGAAGAAGTGCATCTTCTTTTCACCCTTTGGCATTCTTCTCGGTCATTTTTTATGTAAGCAGGGGTTGTTGGTAGATCCGTCCAAGATTGCCATTATTGTTGATCTACCCCCTCCTACTTCAGTAAGAAAACTATGCACTGCGCTGGGACATACTGGATACTATAGAAATTTCATTAAGGGATATGCACAGATTATAGCACCCATGCAGAATTTGTTGAAGAAATATTGTCAGTTTCAATGGACAAAAGAATGACAACAGAGCTTCGACACACTGAAACAAAAAATGGTTACTGCGTCTATTCTGGTTTTCCCAGATTGGAGTAAGGAATTTTATGTGCATGTCGATGCATCCTATATTGCATTAGGAGTAGTGCTAGCACAACCAGGAGTAGGATATATTGATCATCTATTATCCTTTTCTAGCAGGAAGCTTTCAACAGCTAAGATAAATTACACTACCATTGAGAGAGAAGGCTTAGCCATGGTGTATGCATTGCAGAAATTTTGTCACTACTTGTTGGGAGGACACTTTAAGATGTTCACTTATCACTCTGCGTTGAAATACCTAGTCAACAAGCCAGTGTTGGAGGGAAGAATATGCATATGGCTTCTGCTATTCCAGGAATATGATTTTGAGATCATGGTCAAGCCAGGTAGAATGAATAAGGGACCTGATCACTTGTCTAGACTAGAGAATGGAGAGGAACCTACTAGTTTGGAGGATACACTGCCAGATGCGTAGTTGCTGGCCATCAGAAAGGTGGATGATCACTTTTCCGAGATAGCTCATTTCTTGTCAACAGGAATGACACCTCACAAATATACAGTCCTTCAGAAAAAACAACTAGTAGTTCGGGCTATAGATTTTTCACTTATAGTTGGACAACTATATAAGATGGGACCTGATGAGATACTAAGGAGATGTGTTATGGAGGCAGATAGACCATTTATTCTGGGAGATGTGTCATGGAGGCAGATACATGAAGGCATCGCAGGAGGATACTATGGAGGAAAAGAAACAACGCTGAAGATTCTTAGAGATGGCCTCTGGTGGTCTACTTTACACAAAGATGCAAAGGAATATTACAAAGCCTGCAATGTATGCCAATAAGTTGGGAAACCTTCCAGAAGGGATGAGATTCCTTTAGCACCAAAGATAACCTTAAATGCATTTGTGAAATGGGCCATTGATTTTGTGGGACCTATCAACCCGCCAGGAAAGCGCACAGGAGCCAGATATATAATCACGACGATAGAGTATTTGACTAGATTGGCATGAGCAAGAGAAGTCAAGGACTATAGTGAAACTACAGCTGCATGGTTCATATTTGATGATATAATAACCAAGTTTGGATGCCCGAAGATCCTTATGAGTGATCAAGACACACATTTTATTAATAAGACCATTGAAGCCTTGACTAAGGAATTTGAAGTTCATCATCAAAAGAGCACCACATACCACCCACAAGCAAATGGTATGATCGAAGAATTCAATGAGATCTTGGAGACAGTGCTGATGAATATTTGCAGTGTAAACAAGGATGATTGGGATTTGAGAGTACTGATAGTATTATGGGCCTATAGAATAACTTGCAAGAAGCTGACAATGCAGACTCCATTTAAGTTGGTCTATGGTCTAGAAACAGTTGTACCTATGGGATATTTGGTTCCTAGCTTAAGAATTGCAACCTTTACAGATATGGATGACACTGGCATTGTTTAAGAGAGGCTCGCGTATTTGGTTGATTTGGAGGAAGACATGTTTATTGTAGGATTTCATCAACAGATATAGAAGAAACGAGAGAAGGCTTACCATGATAGACACATCAAGAAGAAATCCTTTAAGCAAGGAGATATGGTATTTGTATATGACAACAAGTTCATGAAACATCTAGGGAAGTTCAAGACACATTTCCTTGGGCCATATGAGGTTGCCTATGTTACAGAAGGAGGAGCTGCACAATTGAATACTTTGAAGGGAGAATGGAAGAAAGTTTTGGTAAATGGGAGCCGATTGAAATTGTACTATGACAACCAGCTTCCTCATAGCCCTCATTAAAAGAAGAAGGAGAAGGTTCTAGGTACCAGGTGCAGTTGAAATTGGGTACCAGACACATAAAAGACAATCTGCACACAGTGGGGAAGGATAGAGAAGAAAGAACAGGCTACGCTGTGTAGTCTGTAGTTGAAGAAAAAAAGAAGGTTCAGACCTGAAGTGCCTCAGGATGAGTCACATGTGAGTGTTGGGGGCTTGTTGGGCCTTGGTTATGGATTAAGAAAGAAAGCGAAGAAAAAGGAAAAGAAAATATGAAGTGTGAACTGCACGGAAGGTACATTGACTGAGATTGGGTCGAAGTGTTTAAAGAAGCAGAAAAGAAGGAGCAAAGAAAGGGAAAGCTAGCCATTGAATGAGAAGATCGGGGATGATAGATCATCAAAGAAGATGGATCATGGAAAACTCAAAAAGTGAAGGAAGATGTCAAAGAGTTATTTGGAGCACTTTGAGGGAAGGAAAGAAAGACAGGATGGAGAAGCCCGAAAATGTGGGTCAAAGAGGACCTAGGGTTTTAGACACCTAGGGTTTTGGATGTAGGGTTTTGACACCTAGATTTTTTCATGTAATGTATAAATAAAGGTCTATAGAACCTGGGATGAGTTAGTTGAGAGTTGGTTATTCGACATTGGTTGTTGTTGTTGTTGTTCATTGTGTATTGCGAGAGAGAGAAGTGTTGTGTGTGAGATCCTTCTGGTATTGCAAGATCTTCAGTTGGGTGCGAAGATCAACCCTACATCTGGGTGCGTAGGGAGGGGAGAGAAGAAGAGAAGGAGAGAGAGACCTGCAAGGTAAGAGCACAGATAGAACTGTATGTTTTCATATAATATCAAGAAACACAGTTCTGTGGATATAGCCCTAGGGAGAGGGTGAACCACATATATTTTGTGTCTCTGTGGTTGATGTTGTGTTATTTTACCTTCTGTTATTATGCTATTCCATTATTATGTTATATCTAGAATATAATTTTACGAAGTAGGTTTATGATTGGTAAGAGTAACTAGGTTGCAGTGTGTTGTTTCCTTGGATCCACTTGCATTTCCTCTGGTTGTAGACACTGTGTCCTGCAACCCCCTATATCTACTTTAGGTGAGACTACATCTTCTTTGAAGGTGTTGCTAAAAGGGCCAGTAGTTAGGGCTTGTTGGTGCACTATTAGATTTGAACCCTAGGTTTTCCCCTGTGCCAACAATATTTCTCCTTGTATCCTCATAGTGTGCTATCATTTCTTCCATGAAAATTGTCCAAGTGATGATTGATTTGCGAGAACAAAGCCATAGATACAAAAAAAATTGATTGGGTTCTAAATATAAAGAATCAATTCATACCTTTTGTGTATGTGGCACATCATGTAGATCAAAGAATTGCTCCATCTGAAGTATCCATGTGATTGGGTCCTTGCCATAAAAATTCCTCATATTGATCTTAGGAACATGGTTGGTCTTCAACCCAAAGTTGGAGTTTCTCCATTTTTTATTCATATTCCTTGTGTCTTCATCATGAATTTCATGGTATACCTTTTCACTTTCAGGTTTCCTCTCTATTAGGAATTTTTTCAATCCTTCCATGATCTCCCTTTTTAAACCATCCATCATTCCTTGTAGTTCATCTTTTGTCACTGTCTTCTTTTGTAAATCATTTATGTCCCTACACATTTCTTCACCTTCATCAAGAGTCCAAGTAGGACTATATTGAGGCTTATTTGGTGTAGAAGCTCCCTTTTTTCATGGCATGATGGCCAAGTATCACTTTTAAACATTGATTTTGAGGTGGTTCTGCTAGACAATCTTTCTTCTGTTGTATCTCCAAACTTTCAGCCCTTCTGGAAATGAAAATTTATTTTTTGTAGTTCTATGTTATTTATTCTTTGCAATTCCATAGGTCTAATCAAAATTGGATGTGCCAAGTGGAATTTATGGTAAATTCCCCACAACTTGCTGATTTGTGTCCTTTCCAGGAGATCTCACTTGTATAGCATGCCCCACACAAAATAATTGATATACAATTCTGAAAATTGTACCATAAATATTATATACTGTCCACTGTCCAATGAAACTGGTCTCACTCAATTTGGATACTCTAGAAATAATTTATGAGTATTTTACCCAGAACACCTACTTGAGACTAGTCAATAGGACTAGTCATATACCCTATCTTCCACAAGGTGTATCTACAATTGTAAGATGACCCAGAAGATGAATTTTTTTATCACATATAATTTAGTAATTTTTGTGAATATTCTATGGATTTCAGAGTCTGAAATGTTACATAAATATTTTTATAGAGAAAACTCCACGATGACTCAATTCAGGATGATTCCAGAACCCTATCTTACATAGGCTATATCTTCGAAAGTATAAGGCCTATGGAGCTGAAATTTGAACCCAACATAGCTTGAACCATGTACTAAATATACTCCAAGGGGTCCCTTCTAAAACATCGTAGAAAAAAATTATAGTGAAAATGCCAAGGTGTCTCAGATGTAGCAGTGAAACCGCTAGACCCTGAGCTCTGATACCATATGTTAAGAACCAAATATCAATATAGCATAGAAAAACATCAGAATAAGTACTCAAGCCTTGAAAAAGAGAGAAATTCAGATAATAATCCTCTTCGAGGGGGAAACCTTTGTATACACCACATAAATGTCCAAATACAAGATGATTCCAAATAAAAATGTCTCCTTGGTATATATAAGAGACTAGGAGGTACACGTATAACTAATGGACCCAAGCCGACATAAATAAAACAAAATTACCAATATAATATGCCCCAATTAAGGGGTAATGTGCCACTATTTAGGCTTAACATTGACACTGTTTGTAGGACTACTAGGATTTGCATTGTTATTCTTGAACCTAAACATGGATCTATTAAATATGGGAAATGAACTTGACAACATTTTGTGGTTCATTCTTACTTTAGAAAAAGTAATTTACAACAAGTTTAGAGAATAATAGATCAAAAGGAAATCAATGAAGGAACCCTAGGCATATCTCATATGGTGATTAATTTCTCAAACTATTTCTCAAACTATTGTATGCATGGAAAAATTGCATCCCAAGTATTTCAGTGCCTCTAATTGTACCCCTATGACAAATGTATTGGAGTATAATTCATAGCCTCTATTTTTCCATCTATCTAAGGATGAAATATGGTTCTTATTTTTATCTTAGTGTCCATCATTATTGGCATAGGGGCAGACCCAGAGTTCAATGCTACAACATTGCACCAACAAAGCCCTAACTACCAACCCTTTTGGCAACACTTGTGAAGCAGATGAAGTCTCACCTAAGGTAGTGGTAGGGGTGGTTGCAAGACCCAGGTGTCTGAAACCTTAGTTGGGACACAGATTTTTGATTATAATACTTAATACAACTCTTAGAACTATCAGTTCCCTAATATGCAATCACTTATTCACTTCTCTGATACAACAAAGCTTCACAGTATTCACACCAATCTACAATATTCAAGCACTTAGCATATACAAATGGATTAGAATGAGAATATCATGCACTAAGCATGACTATCTAGGTCAGATCTGACATTCTCATAGATAATAAGCATAAAGCATAAATAGATCTATCTTAAACATATCAGAGAACTTAGCATATAACATATGAACACATCAAGACAAAGTAAAAAGAACATAACATAGTGTTTAAGTGGTTCACCCCCACCCTGGGGCTACGTCCACCAACTCTTCTTCTTTATTGTCTTCAGTCAATCGGTTACAAGCACTAAGCCATAAAAACCATTACTCCGCACAGGACAAAAGATCCGCGCAGCTTGCTAGATCCTTCTTCCTTGAGCTACAACACTAAGATCTCCACAATCTGCTACAAGGACCTGCACTTAGCTATGCAAATCTCTTATAGTCATGCACAAAGCACTTACAGACTCTACTCGCAATTAACATGCATTCACATCACATAGATGCACTATTCTCTCAACTTCTTCCAACTTACATTGCCTATCCTTCTATTTATACATACAAAATAGGCCTAAACATGGGTAAACCCATGGGTCGACATCCCATTCCTGTTACATATTCCCAAAAACCAAAAAAGGGCCCCAAAAGGGGGCCGAGATCTCATGATCTCCTCTTTATCTTGCACTCCTCCTTCGATAGGCTGTTGAAGTCTCAAAATAGGTCAACATGACCAAGAAACTCCCAAAACTTGGTCAAGGGCCAACAAGCCTCCAACACTCACCTGTGACTTGTACCGAGTCACTCTGGTCTGATCAGTTCAGCTTTGAATGCCTTGAGCTTGGCCCGAGCTGCTTCAACTTACTGTTTTGGTGTGGCCTCTTGTTCAGTTAGCTCCTGTATTACTACGTCGTTCACTGGCCCTTCTAGGCGCTGTTCTGTTATGGTGACAACCTGTTCTAATTCTTCTCCTTGGCTCTCCACCTCTGTAAACAACTAGCATGCCTTATCTTACATAGGTTGAAGTCATTGAGTGACTTCCATCAATTTTATTTGAAGCATATGGATCTGCTGTTGATCTGTGCATTTATCTTGAGACCTCTTCATTTGTTCTACAACTGACAGGGCCTTCAATTGCGCTTGTAGTGTATCTGCATGTTTCTTCACTTCCCGGAGCTACGACTTCAGTGTCTGTAAATTTGGGTTTTCAATGAGGTTCTCATATGTCTAGGAACTTTGGTTATTCAACTACTTGCAATCCAAGGTAAGAGATTTTAATCTATCAATTGCGTTGTGGGAAGTTGCTTCCCTTAGGTCTCTTACATCTTGAGGAGTCTCGGGAACAGTGCAGAGCTCCAAGTTTGCTATGAATTGTTGGAGCTGTTGGATTAGTTCTTCAAGTTGCAACACCTGTTGTGGGAATCTCTCTTTGACCTTTACTTTGATGACTGTCATAGAGAGAAGTGCTCTGTGAACCATTTCCTTAAATTTGAGTTGCTCAACGAGCAACTGTTCCTTGCTTTGATGTAACTGTGCTTTTTCTTCATCCCACTTCACTTGTAGAGCTAGATTTTCTCATTCTGTAGCACTACGTTGGTCCTCAAGGTCTTTATGTACTTGAGCTAGAGCCTGGGTGGCTTGTGCTATCTCTTCCTAAGCTCATCGAAGGTGAGCTTCGACTATATCAACAATGCGGTGGAGTTGAGATGACTCATCACCTAGTCTTGGTGTTTCTACTGATAGGGGTGCAGTAGGAACTATGCGACTGGATTGTAATGCTTGCTGCATTCCTTGAAGTTCAACTTTGATCCAATTGAACACCTCCTTCTGATTAGCTTCTTGCTTCTCTGCTATCTCCAACGAAGCATCGTTCAGTGCTGCGACGATAAAGTCGAAGTCGTCTGAAGTGAGGGTGGTCTCAAATTTGGTCCTGGTTGCTTTTGATTTCTTTGTTGAAGAAGGTTTCAGAGGGGAAACCTTCATTTTCTTTGAGGGGTCCTCCTAATCTCTAGGTGGTGTAAATTTGCCTTTCTTTTGTTCAAATTCCATGCCATCTATCTCTCCGCCATCTCCTCCTTGCTCTGCTGAGATGGAAGTAGTCTTCATGGATGCGTTGTCTAAATCATGGACCTATTCGGTCTTCTTTGTCTTGCTAGGTCCAGGTATATCCATCGTAGTTTTTGGATTGTGAACATCAAACATCTCCATAGGGTTCACTGGAACAAGGAGGTCCGCTGACCATTCCTTGGTAATATCTTCCAAGTCATCCTCTGTCAACTTGTAGTACGACTGAAACTATGGTTTATGCTCATCAACGCGCGCTGTGATATAGATGAAATGGCAGTCTGCGCTGAATTTCATCAAGGGCCTGAACCTGTGGAGAGTGTTTGGGGTTATACGAGGTGTAGACTAGATGGATGCCTTCAATTGTTTGTAATAAGTGTGGAATACAACATTTGATTTCCACTTCTTGTTTGTGTCGTTCGAGTACCATAGTGCATTGAACTTTGCGGCCAGAGGTTCAAACAGATCGATGTCCGGGAAGGTCACACCTTCTGACATCTCCCATGTTATGAAAGTGATTAGGATGAGAAGCCAGTTGAAGTGGAACTCATATCCTTGATATTGCACTTCCCTACAGTCTAATTCTAGTTGGTTTACAGGGTACTTCGCCCAATTCATTTGTAGGCCCTCCATGCACTTTCCTGCGAGGTTGACTACAAATCTAGTCACTTGGGTGGGTCGGTTTTTGCAAACCAACTTTCCTGTGATCAATTGACAGGCTAGGTGCATTGCTCCTCTCTATATAGAGGCTATCTTGTAGCCTCACATTCCCTTCTCAACATCCCCGTAGGTGTATTTTATATTCTGTGCAAGAGCACGATCCATGGTTTTCCAAGGATAGAAATCCTATGGGTCAGGGCCTTGTATGCTCAACCCTGTGATCCGATTAATCAATGTTGGATCCATTTTGATACGGTGATTAAACCATAAATATCCTCTATGATAGTAGGACAACAATAGCTTGACGTATGCATTCACTTCTTGGTGCCTTTTGAAGTGCAGGATCTTCATAACGTTGAGGAGGGTGGACTGCACGAGTTTCATAGTCCATGACTGGGATATGATCTTCGAGTTCTTTCCATTGGTTCTAGTCAGATACTTGTGCGAGGAGAGCATGTTGTACACCTTTTTGTCGCTGAGGCTAAAGTTGTTAAACTTCAATGCTGCGATCTTATCTTGGTCTGTGCACACTACGTGTATCCCCTTCCGAAGGCAAACAATGACCAATTCATATTCAAAGTATCTGGGCACACTGTCTCAGTTTATTGCATCACTCAGAGGTGGTAGATAGGTAGGTAGAATGCTCAGAGTCATCTTAGCATTCACTAAGTCATCGTTGTTCTTAGTTCACCTTTCATGGGATGGTCCAGCTCTATGAGCAGTGGATGGGGACCCTTGCACTATTTTTGTTAATGAAGCCTGTATACCTTCATACATCGACATGGATTTGTCAGTCATCAAGTCGATAAAAAATTCCTCAACAACTTTCTCTGCAGCGCTCAATGCTTCCGAAATATGCACTCGAGGTGAAAAATTCGTGTGTTCGGGGAATAGCATAGACACGATAATGAGATAGAGAGGGAGAGCACAATGATCAATTTATAAACTCGGCTTAGTTTGTGGGCTCGAATTCTCAATTAGAAAAAATTGTTCTTGGTGCATGGCGCGACGTGATAAATAGGTAACTCGATAATTGTGTGCTTACAACAGGTATGAGCCTCCATTAAATCATGTTCAATCCGTTATGGCGTGGCCCAATGGTCTGATGACATACCTTTATTTCTTTTCTTCCTATTCGAAGTGGGACTCGAATGGATATATCGACCCCAACGACTATATTGCTTCGTCATGGTGAAGTGCCATGTGTCGCTATTCTAATATCCCGATGAAACTCCAATTTTACAATTTTTCTTTCTGCGAGGTCTCCTCCAGAACTGCCTGTAAATTTTCAGTCTTATCCCTCTTCTTTCTTAACCGTCGAGCCTTTTTTCCAGTGAGATTCATCTCGGTAGTTCTTTTTCCATTCTGATTCTTGTCTTTTGTGGTCTTAGTCACTTCGCGCCATTGAGATTCTTCCCTAGGGTTCCTGGATAAGACTTCTTCTTTGTCTGGGATAGGTAATTCAATATTCAGTGGATTCTCTATATTTCTCTTAACTTCGACAGCTGGGTTACTATCATTAAACATATTCGATCTGTTCTCCTGTTCTTCAATCAATTGTGCGATCTTTCTGGTCATGAAAACTTTTAACTCTTGCTTCTTCTATTCCAAAAATTCTTCTTCTTCTTTTCATCTGGTTTGATCTCTATCAATCCAAGGTTTTCCTATTAACATGGTAAACAGGGCGTGGTTCTCAATAAATTGAATAATCTCAAAATCTTCTTCCGTCGAAGTTCCATTGACAGTCATAGGTATCTGAGCAAGCCTCCCACATAGGTTTACCAATTTTCCTCTGAATAACCCTATTCCTCCTAGTGAAGGGATCATAGTAGGCCTTCCTATAGCTTTCCAAGTTCTTTCTGTCATGATATTCACTTGTGTTTCCTCATCTATAACACATTCAATGTCGAAGTCCCATATTCTTGCTTCAATTCATTCTTTTTCTTTAAAAATATCTGATAACCTGACATGTTGGTGACCATTCAGTGTTTCGTTTATTTGCAACAATACTTTCTATGATTCTTTTTGGGGTTCTATTGTAGCCTTAGTTTCTGGATCTGTCTTATGGTTTTCTGGTCTTATGTTCATACTTTCAGGCTTATCAATCATTCTAGGGCAATCCAACACTTCATGGTCTAGAGCTTTGCAACAAAGACAACTAGGTCTTCCACCAGGGCATTCCTTAACAAGATGTATCAGTCTTCTGCAACTATAACAAAGGGTTAATACTCTCTTTCTTTTAAATGATCCCCAACTTCCTCTGTACTGTGCACTAGGATCATAGGAGCTAACCTGCAATAAATTCTTTCTAGGATCCTGCATCCATTTGTTAGTCCAAACATTCTTTCTATGCATTGGTATAATATATCTTTCACTAGTCTTATCAGATCTATTCATATCCAACCTTATTTCATCTATTAATGCCCTAGTTTTCAGGCTAGGATAGATCCTATCAATCATACCTAGATCCATACTCTAGAAACAAAAAATTATACTCATCTTACTTCTATAGAGCACAAAGCTTCCAGATCTAAAATTTTTAACTATTCTTACCTTTATCAGAGCATAGAGCTTGCAGATCTTACCTCTTTTAATCAGACGTTCTTACTTTTACCTTTCTTAGAGCACAGAGCTTCCATATCATACTTCTTTTCTTCATATTTGATCTTCATATCGGGATTCTTTATTTAGCACAGGGCTTTATAAGTCAAATAGAATACTGTGCCCTAGGGCATAGATCTACACATAGAGATTTCACAATTTCAGGATGAGTCTTTGCACATAGCTTCTTCTTTCTCAGTTCCCAACAATCATAGTTTCAGGTCCTGACAATGGAACCATTTGTTGGCACAGGGGCAGACCCAGGGTTCAACGCTACAACAACACACCAACAAAGCCCTAACTATCGACCCTTTTGGAAACACTTGTAAAGAATATGAAGTCTCACCCAAGGTAGAGGTAGGGATGGTTGCAAGACTCAGGTGTCTACAACCTTAGCCAGGACACAGATCTATGATTATAATACTTAATACAACTCTTAGCACCATCAATTCCTTAATATGAAATCACTTATTCACTTCGCTAATACGACAGAGCTTCGCAGTATTCACACCAATCTATTGTATTCAAGCACTTATCATATACAAATGGATCAGAATGAGCATATCACACACTAAGCATGACTGTCTAGGTCAGATCTAACATTCTCACATATAATAAGCACAAAGCATAAATAGATCTATCTTAAACATATCAAAGAACTTAGCATATAACATATGAACACATCAAGACAAAGCACATAACACAGTGTTTATGTGGTTCACCCCCACCCTGGGGCTACGTCCACCAACTCTTCTTCTTTATTGTCTTCAGTCAATCAATTACAAGCACTAAGCCTTGAAAACCCTTACTCTGCATAGGACAAAAGATCTGCACAGCTCACTAGATCCTTCTTCCTTGTGCTACAACACTAAGCTCTCCACAATATTCTACAAGGAATTGCACTTATCTCTGCAAGTGTCTTACAGTCATGCACAAAGAACTTACAGACTCTACTCGCACTTAGCATGCGTTCACATCACATATATGCACTATTCTCTCAACTTCTTCTAAGTTACATTTCCTATCCTTCTATTTATACATTCAAAATAGGCCTAAACATGGGTAAACCCATGGGATTACATCCCATTCCTATTACATATTCCCAAAAACCCAAAAATGGGCCCAAAAGGGGGCCGAGATCCTGTGATCTCCGCTTCATCTTGCACTCCTCCTTCGACAGGCTGTCGAAGTCTCAAAATAGGTCAACATGACCAAGAAACTCCCCAAAATTGGTCAAGGGCCAACAATCATCTCCAACAATGATATCCAAAACACTATTGCAATATAGGGTTGCAATGTCACTTTTAGCATTGCAATGCAGTGTAATTGTTTTGAGAAAAAAATAATTTTTAATGACTCAAAACACAATGAAAATGGGGGAATCATCATTTTCATCAAATTTTCATCGTAGTTTCCCTTATTTGCATCATTTATTTCAACACAAACTCCTTCATTCATCATCTTAACAAGGAAATATGACATAGTAATTTTGTTTGTCGGTTGCATTGTTGTTGCATTGAATTGTTTGGAAAAACACATAATAGAGTAACTTTTGCGTCATGTTTGCATCGAAAATGTGTTATTTTCGTCAAAGTAGCATTGATATGAGTCAAAATAGTGTTTTTATGCATCTCATTAGTGTTGTATGTGTGATATACTTGAGTTTCCTAGCATAAAAAAACTAAAATTTTGCATCATCTTTCTATCTTACAAACTCCATATTATTTCATTTATGCATCATTTTAGCATTAGTTTTGGATCATTATTATCTATTTAACATTGTATTAAAGTCATTTTGTGTCAAATTAGCATATCAAATGCAACAAAATTGCATCCTATTCAGTCATAAATGCATCATGTTAAACCAAATTGCATCAAACTTGTGTCATATTAGCATCCAAATCTTGACATAATTACTATTATTGATTTTATTATTTTTACAAATTTAAATATTATTGTTTTTTTTTAATTAATTATCATTATTATTATTGTTTATTATTTATTTTATTTTATTTATTAATTTATAATTACTTTTATATATTTAAATATTAATGAGATTGATGACCAATATAAGTCTATTTTACAATGTACTAATCAAGAGAGAAAAAACCATGTATATATAAAGGACATACCCCATTAACATTCAATCAATTTCACACCATGGAAGAAAAAAAACCAAAATGCAATGGTGAGATTTTATATTAAATTGTAAAATGACCATGTAATTTTTTCCACCTGTAAACAAGTGGTACACTGCAACATTGGGAAATGCCAAATTTGTATACAACATTGCATGAACAAATATGTACACATGTAAGGAGGATAAATGAATTTGAAATTAGAATTTCATTGAATCGTTGGTAGTTCCTTCCTCATATTCTAAACCCTAGTCATCATCACTTTGTAAAAACATAATAAAGAACATGACATGTGGAAATATGGGAATTTTTGTGCATTAGCTGTAGACATATCTACAATACCAAAACTCAATCTTTTTTTTGAAATTATGTGAGAATATAGAGATATGTGTTTTCTATAACATATCTTAATTTCAGACTCCGAATCTAAGATATGTGAGTGCATTGATCAAAATACTAGGTCCATGTCATTGCTGAAAATCAAGAACAAACATGGAATAAACCCAAAACAATTTTTTTTTGGGGGTGTGCAGGATTTCTAAAACCTCAGGGATGCTCCTACATAAAACTCCACTAGTTGGAAAATGTGAGCATCTTTCTAACAAGGTCATTGATAAACAACAAATGTTGAATAACTATGTCTTTTCCTTCTTTCCTTATTTCTTATCAACCATATTCTATGCCATTCATCCTTCCTTCTTTTCTTTTCATCCTTTTCCTGCTCTTTGTAATCCATACCTCCATAATATTTCATTGTAGGTAATATATCAAACCTACACTTAATATTGGTATCTCTTTATTTGGATTTCCTTCATCACCATCACCATCATATCTTCTACCACCATCTACAACACAAACCTAATGGTGCTTACTACCTCAAACTGTGCCCTTCCCATGATTCTTACATCCTCAAATTGTGGCCTCTCCATGGTGCTTACTACCTCCCCATATGTTGGTGAAAAAATCAAGACCATGGTTCTTAGAGGTTGCTAACAAAAGATATCATTCTATTCTAGGAGCACTGGCATATTCAACCTTCTACAAGGGAAGGATGTCTCACCCAAAGAATAGTTGAGACATGTGTGGTGAAGTGAGTCAAAGAAAATGCCTCATTGGATTTGAAATTCCCATGTTCATATTCATACATCAATACACAAATACATTCATAGATAGTGATTAGATTCTAAATACACATGACATAAGTAATTGCATAACATAGAAACCATAGATTCATACACAATATAACACAATTTTTAGGGACCAACAATCCTTTATATTATCAACATCTCAAAACTGACATACAAATAATACATCTTTCATACAATAGCTTATGCAGAAAAATATATTCCCAAATATCCATTATAGCTTATACCCTACTGCACAAGCACAATAACATCCCCAAAACCCATTACAATAATATTAGGATAGTAATAACTTGACCCCAACCCAAACAACAACGATATCGGTTGGTCTCCTTTGTGCTTTTGTAATTCACTCATTCATCACCTTCATTAACCTCTGTAACATGTTTCCTCATTGTGCTAGCTTCCTCTTTATAGTATTCTCTTGGCTGCATCTTCGACTTCTTGTTCTACTACTTTTCCGACCTTTTTTCGCTAGCATCTGATGCTTTTGGAACTTTCTTAATGACTTCTCTAGCTAGCGCATGGTGATATTTGTTGTCTCTATTGTTGTAACCTTTCAATTAGATTTCTTCTCTTCTAAATTATTTTCGCTACTATCCCTTTTCCTAAAGGTCATGCATCTCTTTCCTCAAAAAATTGGAATTTCCAAAAAATGGACATTTCTAAAAATGGAGGGCCCAATAGGCCCCGACCACAATTGTTGAATCATCTCGATTAAAACTTCTACTTTCTTCCCATGTCCTTTTGCAAATAGAGGGCCTAACTATGGTACAATTGTGAGGGCCTATTAGAGGAAACTGTCATAGTGCTCCACACGATCCTGCCATTTTCTTGCTAAAATTGAGGCTCCCACAACAAACTCCTATGCTACTGTCACATAGGTTTCCTTAGGATGGGTAGCCAATAGTGTAGTCCATTCAGAGTTTGCAACATAATCAATTTGTTTCATCTAGATATACTTAGTTTGCATCGCAAACCAGAAGTATCTGATCTCTTTCTTATATTCCCGAATAGACTCATCCAGAGCATCAAGTATTTCGTCCACAACTTGGATCTCTACAAATTGTTCTTCCTTCTCAACTAGGTCAGTGATGGATTGGGATTCAACGTTCATCTAGTTGTGATGTAAATGAAAACATTTGAATGAATTACTTCGGTGATCCAGAAAAATGACCTAGTCATTGACCATGACAAATATTTGGCGACAATCATCGACACGGGCATGAAGAGAGGACCTGATAAGATTTCCCTTCCACAACTACCTGTGTGACCTTTTGCATCATCTCCATGGGTTTCTCCTCTTCCTTCAACTTTATTGCAACCATATCTTGTTGAAGGTTGTTGGTCCTTGCAACCATTTATTACCAGAAATCAATAATGAGATCAAGTCATTGAGGAGGTGTAACTGGGGTGATATATTCAGGGAGCTTTGGAGAAACTTGTTTGAAGGTGGGCCAAACTTGGAAAAAATTATTAGAAATGACTACAATATCAGACTTGGACTACATTCACAACCCCTGCTTGTGATCCTTGGATGAAGTGGCTACAATGATGGTTTAATGCAGCTGTTGCAACTGTTGTGTAATCTATTTATTTGTCTTTTTTGTAGTGAGAAGTATTTTCTCAAGATGATATGTGGATGCTCACATAAGAGTCATGAGATGCGGTGTAGACCACTCTTCAAGATCATCACTAGTGAGGAACAAATCCAAGGGAAATATTGAATCTAGTTGATGTAGCCCCCCCTTTCTCTCCTCAGGGTTATGTGACCTCCCGGTCAAGGATCTTCAAATACCTGATCCAAATTAGCTCTTCGGGCCTCTAATAGACCCTGGAATTGGTTTACACAAGCTCCCATTTGTTACCATGCAGGTTCAAATTCACCTGCGACCCTGTTCTCTGGCGCTTCTGGTAACAGTGAGTGGCGAGCGCTAGCTCCTCCACTAGGCTCTTCTTCAATATGACCATGAGCTATAGCCTCAGGCCAACCCTGTTCATAAATTTGGGCTTCGATGCTTTCACTGCAACTTACCCATTTTTCTTTGAGCTCCGAACCACAAACTTACATGACAAGATCTATAGTTCTCATCTCTCCAACAACCAATGACTATGATCCATTTTGGGACTTCAGCGTTTGGGAGTTTCAAACATCTTAACACCCCTTTTCCCCATATTAATCTATCACCAAAGTGACAGAGATGACACCACGTGTCCACACAATTGACAATTAGGATTTATCTTCTTACCTTTTTCCTAGATGCACACTTCTGGATCTGGTGATTTGACAACGCAGGTCCCCCTCATATCGATGGTCGCAATCTACTTTTTTATTTCACGACTTCACAAAGTTTTCTCTTTCTCCACACAAGACTTCGGGATTTCTTTCTCATGAAATCTCTGATCCGTTGCCATGTATCCTTGCTACAACCAATGGATAGGATTACTCTGTGGCTTTAGGACTTTGGTAGTACCCACTCTTCAAACACTTCAAAATATCTGAACCATGAAGTGTCAAAGGACTCCAAGGATAACCTCTATGCAAATCTCCCAGATCTGATGGTCTAGAATTATCCCGCTTCCTCTTGAATGGATCTTTCTCGTTAATTTGGGGAATCTTAAAGGGATCATCCCTATTGAATAATTCTACCCCTCTATCTCTTATGATCTTGTTCCTCCTTCAAACTTTTACTCCTTAGAGAGTTTTTCTTCGACACTTAGTCGAAATTGACCTTATGAATGCCTTGCAACAGGCCTTCTTCCATGACTCAACTTCTTTATGAGCGACTGTGCTCACCTTGCAACAGTTCTTTACACTCTTATGCAAATACTCTTAAGTTACTCCTCCTGAGCTTCTGAGTCAAAAAGGCTCTGTCAACGCACTCCTTGCGGACAATATGCACTCCTTGAATACAAATCTCCAAGTTATCTCTCTTGAACTTGTTCCTCCTTGACACTCTAAACTTCTCAGAATGACTTCTTCGATACTTAGCCAAATATCGGTCCTGCGCACACCTTGCAATAGACTTCCTTCAATTTAACTCTTGATGGGATACCGTGCACTCCTTGCAACAATTATTATATGGATCAATTGTTCCTCCTGAACAATATGAATCTGAGTGCATTTCCTCCTACACACACCTTCAATCTATCCCTCCTGAACTTTCTGAGTCAAAACAGACTCTGTCCACGCGCACCTTGCAGACACTTATGCACTCCTTGCAAACAAAGTTTCATGTTATCTCTTCTGAGCTTCTGAGTCAAAATAGACTCTGTCAATGCACACCTTGCAGACACTATGCACTCCTTGCATAGGCTCATAGAAGAGAAACAATTGAAACTTTTCTAATATCTCACAGATTCATACATTCAACTATGTAAATGTATTCATAATATAAGAACAAGTAATAATAGAGAATTGCAATTAATAGAAATCCTACCATTCATTCATCCAGATAGACACAATAACAACAACACCAAACATTTGGATCAATTCTTCTATGTTATATTCATTCAAATGATATGCACATGGATTCATACAATGCTCTTCTGTGACTCAACAACTCTCAGCTTCAAATAACATTTGACAACAATAATATTAGCTACAATACTCTTCAACAACCTTTAACTAAATTGAAACAACAACTCATTTGGGCATACATTACATTTATTTATACAAAATGAGCTCATAGAGATTTTCCCTTCGACTGCCTTAGTGCTATCCTATCAAATTAAAATCTTTCAACTAATAAGGATTTATTACAATAAATGTTCGAGACATACTGATAAGAGAAAATGATTTGAATATGTACTACAATCTACTACACTAAAGGAAAATACACTCCCCATCGATCTCATGTGATCTTTTAGTTCCTAAACATTTAAGATGTTCTTTAATTACAATCTTTTCAAGATATTTCATGAAATGTCATCTTTAATATTCAAAAATCACTTCACAAAGTACGCTAGGGTGTTGAATTGTCCTCCACTTGCGCCTTGATGATGATGCTCCTGCATCATAATCCTCTGGACAAAAATTCATGGACTCCTGTCCATGAGCTACTGCACCGACTTTCCATGCTTCTGAATATCTGATTCATTTACCCAACTGGAATATTCTATTGGGTGTCCTTTCCACTTTACTAAATACTCAAAATAAGTCTTCCTTCGGGTCTTCTTACAAATTCTCTGATCTATGATCTTCTCCATCTGCAGATTTTCTACTACAGGAATTTTCTTCTCCCGCTAGATCTCTTTATGATCTTCTGACTCTCTGGTGTCATCTTCCTTGTAAGGATATAGGTCTGAAATGTTGAATATGGGCGATATACCCACATATTCTGGAATCTCTATCTCATAATCATTTTCATCAAATTTCCTTAGGATCTTGCATGGTCGTATCTTTTTCAGCTTCAATTTGTTATATGTTCAACTTGGGAACCTTTTCTTCCTGAGATGTGCTAGAACTTGATCTCCCACTTCAAAGTGAATTTTTCTCCTATGTTTATCAACTCTTCTTTTGTACTCTCTACTATTGTTATGCAACTTCTCTTTGACCTGATTATGAAGCTTTTGCATTTCTGCAACAAAGTCTTATGCTCCAGTGCTTCTAAATTCATTCTTCTCCAGATCTCTCAGCTATGATACTCCTCTTGGCTTCATCCCATATACTATCTGAAATGTGATCTTTCCTGTGTTGGACAATTGAGAGGGGGGGGTGAATCAGTTGTTACCATGCTTAAAAAATTATACTTATTTTAAACTCTTTATAGAGCATTCAATGACAATCACAATAATGCAGGAAGGTAGGCATTATAATATTCAACATCAATCACACACATGAAATATACATCGACAGATATTTCCTGAGGAAACCCATAAATGGAAAAACCTCTTCTTCTTGATATGATAAGTAATATTTATTTTCTGTACATTATCATTCTTATGAGCACCAACTCATTGTGAGGCTACCATCTCTGTTTTGTAAGATACAACTTGTTGAGAGAACCAACTCTCTAGTTTCTCTAGCACCCACTAGAAGGAAGCACCAACTCCCTAAGTGTTCCAGCATCAACTGGATGGAAGCACCAACTTACAGTCACATAGGAACCGACCTATATAACAGAGAACAATAGTTCTTCGTTGCACCACCTTGCCACACTGGTTTCTCTGGCTGCAACAAGATAGAAGATAAAACTCCCTGTGTTCAAGAACCCCCTTGAAACTCAGAGGACAACAATCCTCCCTAGCACCTTCCTACCACCTTGGAATAAAAAAAATTCATTACTGAAACTTATTACAGTGATACAATGTTTATCAATAGCTTACCAGTCTCATCACTGTTCTGCTACACTGCTATGCTCTGCCTGCATCAATGTCTTCCTGCTCACATTCTTCTTTGATATTTTTGTTCTTCTGCTCTGTCTCTACATGCGTACCTTGACTTTCTCTTCCTCTCTCAGATATGCATTTCTGTTCTATGCACATGCCTCTTCTGTCCATTTCAGTTGCTGCACACAACCTTATTTTACCGGCATGAATAACTCTCAACAGAAGAAACCTCCTCTTCTCTATTCTGCATATATTTATAATGCCAATTCTTCTGCCAGATCATACAACTAAATATTCATCCCCTTTGGCGATTACGCTGAGTCTGTTCTTCATGCATGGCCGTTATGCTGAGACCGTTCATCATTAGTGGCCATTCCTAAGATTCTTTAGCTTCTCTGGCACCTATAGTCTTCAACGCTTTTCCATCTGTCAATTGTCTCTATGATGAGTCTTCATTCCAATAGAAGTTACCTCAAGACTCTTCATCTCCTCTGGCGTTCACCCTAAGATTCTTCGAATTCTCTGGTAGATGAAATCAGTCATTTTCTGCAGTTACAATCAGTACGTCTCTAGCAGTTACTGAGAGAACCTTCGTGCACTCATGCCTTTTCTACCTTTTCCCTTCCTGATAAATCTACACAGTAGGCACTATATTTTCTGGCTAATCCTCTTCCTTTCACATTACCATCGACGGTGAACATCGCGTAACCAACAGTCATTTCATGATTTAGGGTTTTGGGTGATCGACTATGAGTCACCTCAATTTTTCCAACTCATGAAACTCAGAGGTGGAGCCTAGAAATGCTAGCTCCTTCCATTATCTTCATCAATGTGACCACCATCTGTGACCAGGGACCAAGCAAGAGGGTGCTTCATGATTTTGCGTATCACGAACTCTTGCTATGAGTTGCCTTGAAACTCCCAACTCACGAAACTCTGAAATACTTCATATCAGATCAATGGTTGAGATCTCTCCCTCTGATTGACGACTGTGATCAAAATAGTGATTTCGCATGTCAGGAATTTGGATGTGAGTTAAACCTAACTCTCCCAAATTTTGATATTCTGAAACAATGCTTGACAGATGAATGTTCCACAATCATCTATGATTTGACAGCCTAGATCATTTAGGGATTTTGCATTTTTCCAAGTTGGAGGACTACTCACCTCCCTTCTTCCGACTTCTGATTTTCTGAAACCTGCTCCAGATCAACGACCCACATCTCTTTATTTCAACGGTCTAGATCTCTTCTTTGAGAACTCAGAATTCATTCTTTGTCATGCCAGATCAACGGTCCACGATCCTCAGTGATCTGACGGTCCAGATCATTTCGTAAATTCACAATTTGCGAGTCCCTACAACTCTCACCTTTGACTTCTCCAGCTCACGAGTCAGCGAAATGCTGATGTCTCACCACATGTTCTCTCGATCCAATGACCCAGATCATTTTGTGACTTTGCATATTGAGAGTTTGAGGATGAATCTAGGCCATTATCCTCTTAGTATTTATACTGGATTCAATGGTTTCTAGTCCTTCTCACTTCAATCGATGGCTGAGGTCTAATCTCCTCCTCTGCACGCTCCTCCAGTCTGGATTCTGATCTGATGACCATTGATTATTTGATATTGGTGATCCAACAACCACTGTCGCTCCTCCTCCTGAGCTTACGCATCCTCCATACTTGGAATAATTTCTAAGTGTCAAAGGTTCTGCGACCGTTGATCCTTCTATGAGCCTTGATGTATGGGATCCCATCTGCATGTCTCAGAATGCTATCTCTCCTGAGCTTTGGCAAAATTTTCGCTCGGCCCCGGCCTCGGTGCATGCTTTCACTCTACCTACAACTCTACGCTATTCCTCATAAGCTTCTTGAGGTTTCTATTCTATGTCTTCGTTGTTTTTCTTTCCATGCACACTCTCCAACATCACTGTTGTTTCTTTCCATCAATGAAAAGAACACTCTACCTGTAAACATGCCAACAATCTTCCCCTTTAGCATTGATGGAAACCCTGAACGAATGCACTATTCTTCTTAGACCTCCAACTATAGCATCCACACCTTTTCTCCCACTTTGACATCAATTTCAAAGAAAATAGGCTCCCCCTGAGCTGTTGCAACTTATTTCGGAGGTATCGGATATTCAACCAACACATACTCCCCCTGACATGATGTACTCTCTTAGGTTAATAGTGGGATCATGCCCAACTTTTGGCGTAGATACTCAAACTGATCTTTTGCAATAGGTTTAGTGAATATATCAACAATCTGATCTTTGGATGGAATATAATGCAAAGACACAACAATGTTGGTTACCTGTTCCCTCAAGAAGTGATACTTGATGGGTATATGCTTGGTCTTGGAGTGAAATACATGATTGTTTGACACACTGATTGCACTAGTGTTATCACAATGAATTGGGATTGGTGCAGTATATTTTACCTCCAAGTCTACAAGTGTCTGAATCATCCATAATACTTGGGTATAGTAAGTGGTAGCTGCAATGTACTCAACTTTTGTAGTCGATAAGGAAATATAACCTTGCTTCTTGCTCAACCATGATACAAGAGAATCTCCTAAGAAGAATGCACCTCCACTCATGCTTTTCCTTTCATCCACGCAGTTATCCCAATCAACATCTGAATAGACTGATAGTTGAAAATTCTGATTCCTAGGATACCATAGGCCATAGTCCATTATTCCTTTCAAGTATATGAATATTCGTTTGGCAGCTAACAAATGGATCTATTTAGGTGCAGCCTGATACCTTCCTACCATTCCAACAACATGCATTATGTCTAGACGAGATGATGTGATGTACAATAGGCTTCCTATCATGGACCTATATGAACTTTAATCAACATCAAGTGAGTCATCATCCTTCCTTAACTTGCATCCAGTGACCATGGGAGTGCTCACAGGTGTTGAGTCTTCCATTTGAAACCTCTTCAACATTTCTCTTGAGAAATAAATATTCCTTCAGACCTTTGAGTAATTTGAAGACCAAGAAAAAATGACAGTTCCCCTATCATAGACATTTCAAATTCAAACTTCATGGCAGAAGCAAACCATTGTACCAATGAAGCATTATTGCTTCCAAAGATGATGTCATCTACATAGACCAACACAATGAGCAAATCATTACCCTATGTCTTGATATATAGGTTGTTTTCAACTGTTCCTCTCTTGAATCCTTTTTCTTGAAGATACTTATCCAATCTGTAATAGCAGGCATGAGGAGCTTGTTTCAACCCATATAATTATTTCTTCAGATTGCAGACAAAGTCAAGGTTATTTGACAGTTGGAAACCCTCTGGTTGTTCCATATAGACTTCTTCTTTTAGATCTCCATTTAGAAATTCTGACTTGACATCCATTTGATAGAAATTAAATTGTTTATGACAAGCTTAGGCAAGAAACATTCTAATAGCTTCTAATATTGCTACAGGCGCAAATGTTTCAACAAAATCTAGTCCTTCTATTTGAGAATATCCTTTGCAAACCAATCTAGCCTTATTTCTTACAATATTTCCTTGCTCATTCACATTATTTTTGTAGACCCATTTTGATCCTATTACATTTTTATCTGCTAGCCTAGGAACGAGTTCCCAAGTGTCATTCTTTTCAATCTGGTCCAGCTCCTCATTCATTAATTTTAACCAATTTACATATTTACTGGCTTCATTAAAGTTCTTGGGTTCCACCATGGATATGAAGGCTATATGTGATTTCTCGGTGTCTTTGATTATCCTTCTCCTAGTTTGTACATCTTTGTCTTTCTCACCAATTATCTGATTTGCAGGATGATTCTTTTGAGTAATTATGGAGGAAGGATTTGATGTTGTTTACTAATTTGAGTCTTCCTAAGTATTTTTATCTTCATTTGACTCAGAGTCTTTTTTTTTTTTTTTTTCTGATTCTTGGACCTATTCATTTTTAGCTTCATCTGTGTCCTCTATAGCAGTCTCGATATTGCTCACCTCTCTTACTGGGACTACTTCATCAACCTTTAAATCAATGCAATCAACTAGTTTATGCAATCTTTTATTAAATCATCTATATCCTTTACTATTGGTAGAATATCCTAAGAAGACGCCTTCATCAGCCTTGTCATCATACTTGCCAAGTTTTTCATTATTATTCTTTATGTAGCACTTACTCCCAAAGACTTTGAAGTGTTTGATTGAAGTAGGTCTTCCAAACCACAGTTCGTAAGGTGTCTTTTCACTGTGTGGTCTGAGGTGGGATTTGTTAAGAACATGGAGTGATGTGTGTATTGCTTCTACCTAGAAGGTTTGACCAATTTTCTTCTCATTCATCATTGACCTGGCCATTTGCTAAATTGTTTTGTTTTTCCTCTCAACTACTCCATTTTTTTTTGGAGTTCCTGGGGTTGTGGATTCTCTCTTGATCCCATGTTTATCACATAATTCCTTGGAATCACTTGACATAACTTCTCCTCCTTTGTTTGATCTTACTGCCTTTGTTGATACTGAGAGGGGGGTGAATCAATATCAAGTACAATTTAAAACATTTTTCAAATTATACTTAAACCATTCAAGTATATCCGAGAAATAATCAATAGTTATTGTTCAAGGGAAGTAATGACTTCCAAAGGTAGCTACATCTTCCAAATGTAAAGGGAGGGATAAACCTACAAGAGGAAGATACAATCCTCCATTATGAAGAGAGATTTGAACTCTCCATCCTTGCCCCTTCCTTCCACCCAAAAATATATGAGAGATAATAAAACTTTACATTAAATCATCACCATCAACCAATCATCACATAGAACCTGATAATGTTTCCCGAGACTTCTTCAATTTATGCAATTCTTCAATTCTTGGAGTACTCTGATCCTATAGATAATATTACTCAATGTATTTTATGAAACTCTTCCAATTTTCACTCCTTGAATCCTCCCCAAAAAGAGGTTATAGAAAGAATGGTAGACTTTATTCAATTCTGGTCTGTTTAGAAGACCCAACTTGTACAGGATGCCCTGCACTCAATATTTAACATCCGATTCTAAAACTCACACACAAGAAACTAAAGTCCGTACTCTTTCCAATGGAAGTGGTTCCACTTCATTGGGATTCTGTATGAAGACGTTATGACTGTTTTACCTGGAACACTTGTTTATTGACTAGCTTCAGGACTGGTCACAAACCCTATCTTCCATAGAGTGTATCTCCATAATTATAGCGAATCAAGAGTTGAAATTTTTACCAGAGGTACCTTGATATGTATTCTCAATACCATAGCGATTTCACCATCTAAATCGTTCTAGAAAAAAAGTTATAGCAAAAATGGTAAGCTGACTTGAAAATAACATACCTTAGAACACATCACCAAAAGACTTCATCCTCCCTTGAAATCCGGCCTTCTTTTATTTCTTCATACCTATGAAATTTGAATTGTATCAAAATGAATGTATAATGATGTTTATTTATACCATTTATGTCACTTCCTTTTAACATTAGGTCCGACCTGACACTTTCTTATTTTGTAATTATTTTCTATAATTATCTTCAACGCCTACATGTACAATTCACTTTGTCATCTTCAAAAATTCATTTCTCCTCAACCATGAGGATCCATGTGACGTGCCACATACCACTAGAAACAACATGATGTATACTATCCATCCATGGGTGTTGTATCTGCATGTGCATTTTCCTTCATGTCCAAATACCTTCATCAATCTTGTGGTCCAAAACCATTACTAGGGTTGACATCAATGACAACAACCAATCTTCCAACAATCTCCCCCTTTGTCATTGATGGCAACACTCATGCTCCCCTTATCATCATGATCCCAATTTCTCTCCTCCTTTGACATCAATAGAAAAGGTTAGGGATGCTCCCCCTGAGTTTAATGACAAAAGGTAACCTTCTTCTTTGGGGCTGCTCCCCCTGAACATGTGGCACTCAATAATACTTCATCCTTATTTTTGGTCTTTGGGACTTTTTCTTCCTTGGAATCATTTTGTGTGGCTTCTGTCTTCTCTCTCTTCTTCATGTCTAGGATGCATATTTTATTCGGTCTTCTTGTTGCAATTGCAACCAATCAAACGTAAGAGTGTATCCTTGATCACATATTTTGCTGACACTGAGGAGATTATGCTTCAAATCTTCAACCAATAGGACTTTTCTTGCTTTTATATTTTCACTTCCAAGCTTTACAGTTCCTTTTCCAAGTATTTTGGTAGATGAGTCATCTCCAAATGCAACATTTCCACCTCTTTTCTTCAAGCTGAAAAATTTGCTTTGATCTCCGGTCATATGAGATGAGCACCCACTATCTATGAACCATTCATCTTTTTCTTTGAATTCTTTAGCGACCAATGCTATTCAACAATTTTCATTTTGTGGAATTTCTTTCCTTTTCCATGTTGCAGTTGGTATGAAGACATTTGACATACGATTATCTTCCTTCATCTCTCTACAATATTGTTCTTTGTGACCAATATTATTGCACTTGTAACATACAATATTTTCATCCATTAATGGGTCAAATGGATTATAATTTCTATTGACAGGTCTACGAACATTTCAATACCTACTATTTTTACCATTCATGTAGCTTTCATAGTTATTCCTTTAATTGATTCTACAATTGATTTCCTTGTGTCCAAAATTTCCACAAGTATAACAATGTCTAAGAAAGAAATTTTGATACCTAGGCGTAAGTGATCTTCTTTGTGGGGTGGTCCATCTGGGTTCACAATCTATTCTTCTGTAGTTTCCTTCATAATGATTGTTTTCATATCTGATGGGAGAGGATATTCTTGATGGCTCATTCCTTCTAAATTCTAGTTTTCTATCTTGTTGTTCAACTTGTTCTGGAGTGTTGGTTTCATAATTTTCAACTTCCTTCTCTTGTTTTGTTGTCTTCAAACTATCATTGTATCCTAGTCCCGTCTTGTTGTTTGGAGATCTTTGATGGCTAAGGATCTCATCTAGTTTTTCAGTGCTTTTTTCGAATTTCTTCAACCTTTTTGTTGTCAATAGTAGCTCCCCTTTTGTGTGATCCAATTATGCTTTCAATTTCTCATAATCTTCTAATTGTTCCTTCAAGCTATTAATGGTCTTTTCAAGCTTGTAATTCTCTTCTTCACAACTACTCAATTCACTTTTTAGTATTATGTTTGTGTTTCTAAGCTTGCTATTTTCAGTTTCAACATGCTTCAACTTTTCAAGACTCTCATATTCTTGTTCACTCTCTGCATTGTCTTTGTATCCCCAAAAGGAATCAAGGTTGGTTTCTTCATCTGAATCTTCTTCACAAATGATTTCTTCTTCTTTATAATTATTATGTTCATCATCCTTGGTTTCTTGGGTTATGAAGAGGACTTCTCCTCTTTCATTATCTTCTTCGTCACTCTCATCTGAGGAGATGTCATCATCCTTGGAGTAGAAGCTCTTTTTATTGTTGAGACTTATCTTTTTATAGTAACAGTTTTCAACAATATGTCCTATTCTACCACAATTAAAGCATTTGAGAGGAGACTTACCTTTGTA
>ML778614.1:63630-121555 GCA_009831015.1 Picea engelmannii
TAGGTTGCAATATCTTCCTTTTCATTCATCTTCAAATTTTCAAATTCTGCTCTATGTCGTTGAAGCTTGACCTACTTAACTTTTGGATCACCTTCGTAGATATTCTTGAGTTTGTCCCATACCTCTTTAGTAGTGCTGCATCCAATCACTTTGCTAGCAATGGTTGGTGCCAATGCTGCTAGAATAACATGTCTGAATTTTGAATTACAACTCATAAGCTTCTTCTCATTTGGATCAGTTGGAGCATTATTTGGGATTACATAGCCATTTACAACTGAGTACCAAATGTCTACTCCCAAAGCCGTTAGGTAAGTTTTCACTCTATCACTCCAGTATGCATAATTTCTTCTATCAAATTTTTGAATCCCATTTGAAATGTGCTCATGGTCATCCATCTCTACTCAGGATTTTCCTTCCAGTGGTTAAATTGTTCTGAAGGCAACCTACTCTGATACCAATTGTTGATACTGAGAGGGGGGTGAATCAGTATCAAGTACAATTTAAAAAAAAATTCAACTTATATGTAAACCATTCAACTATATCCAATGAGAAATGAACAATAGTATAAGAGTAACACCAATACACCACAATACACCATGCACAATATATGAGAAATAATCAATAGTTATTGTTCAAGGGAAGTAATGACTTCCAAAGGTAGCTACAACTTCCAAATGTAAAGGGAGGGATAAACCTCCAAGAGGAATATAAAATCCTCCAATATCAAGAGATATTTGAACTCTCCATCCTTGCCCCTTCCTTCCACCCAAGAATATATGAGAGATAATAAAACTTTACATTAAATCATCACCATCAACCAATCATCACATAGAACCTGATAATGTTTCCTGGGACTTCTTCAATTTCTACAATTCTTCAATTCTTGGAGTACTATGATCCTATAGATAATATTACTCAATGTATTCTTTTAACTCCAATTTTCACTCCTTGAATTCTCCCCAAAAAGAGGTTATAGAAAGAATGGTAGACTTTATTCAATTCTGGTCTGTTCATAAGACTCAACTTGTAAAGCATGCCACACGCTCAATATTTAACATCTGATTCGAAAACTCGTACACAAGAAACTACAGTCTGTACTATTTCCAATGGAAGTGGTCCCACTTCATTTGGAGTCTGTATGAATAAGTTATGATTGTTTTACCTGGAACACTTGTTTATTGACTAGCTTCAAGACTGGTCACAAACCCTATCTTCCACAGAGTGTATCTCCATAATTATAGCGAATCAAGAGATGAAATTTTTACTAGAGGTACCTTGATATGTCTTCTCAATACCATAGCGATTTCACCATTTGAATCATTCTAGAAAAAAAATTATAGCAAAAATGGTAAGATGACCTGAAAATAACATACCTTAGAACACATCACCAAAAGACTTCATCCTCCCTTGAAATCCAGCCTTCTTTTACTTCTTCTTACCTCTAAAATTAGACTTGTATCAAAATGAATGTATAATGATGTTTATTTATACCATTTATGTCACTTCCTTTTAACATTAGGGCCGACCTGACACTTACTTATTTTGTAATTATTTTCTGTAATTATCTTCAGGGCCTACATGTACAATTCACTTTGTCATGTTCAAAAAATCATTTCTCCTCAACCATGAGGATCCATGTGATGTGCCACATACCACTGGAAACAACATGATGTATACTATCCATCCATGGGTGTTGTATTTGCATGTGAATTTTCCTTCATGTCCAAATACCTTCATCAATCTTGCGGTCCAAAACCCATGACTAGGCTTGACATCAATGACAACAACCAATCTTCCAACAACCTTTATCCTGTTACATGTTTGATTCTCAGTTAAATCCTTGAATATTTTAAGTTTCTTAAATTCTTCATCTTTTTCTTTGAGAAAATCAACCCAAGTGAGTCTGGAGTAGTCATCAATGACCAACATAAAGTAGTTTTCCTTCCTTGTGCCTTCCTGTATTTATGGTCCACATAAAACAATATGAACTAATTGGAGTGGTTTCTCTGTTGAAGTGGAGCTCTTGGATTTAAAATGTGTCCTGATTAGCTTTCCTACTTGGTAGGGTTTACATACAGAATCTTTTGGCTTTGATATTCTTGGAAGATATTTTACTGCCTCAAGGTTTTTGAGCTTGATTAAGTGGTCAAAATTTAGATGTCCAAGTCTCCTATGCCATAACCAACTTTCATCATATTTTCTTAGATGACACTCTTCTCTATCTTCTTTCAGTGCATATACATTATTATCTGTCCTTATGCCTTTAGCCACCACTTATCCTGAGTTTACTAACTTTATCTTGCAATCTTTGGAAGTGAACACCAATTCACATCCTCTGTCACACATTTGACTTACACTGAGAAAATTATGTTTCAACCCATATACAAGAAGAACATCATGGGCTTTTCCTTTACCATTACTCAAACTCACCATCCCTTTACCCTTGATTTTACCTAGAGCATCATTTCCAAAGGTTATATTTCCTGATTTGCTTTCTCTTAGAGACATAAACTTACATTTGTCTCCTATAATATGTTTGGAGCATCCACTGTCAATATACCAGGGGTTCTTTTGTCTTTGAGCTGACAACACTAATCCACACTTGTCATTCTCTTTCTTCTTCCAAACCTTGACATTTTCAGAAGATGGATTCAAATCTGGTTCATAGTTCCTTAAGTGCTAGTCTACAGCTTTATGTCCATAATTATGGCAGGTGTAACATTTTGGTTCATTGAATAAAGGATCATAACGATTGTTATGCTCAACCCGTGTCCTTTTCCCAACCATCACATGATTTGCAGTCTGTGGTTGTTTGTTACTTGGATGTCTCATTCTTTGTTGCAACATATATCTATTTCTTGAGTGTCTTGATTGCTCATATCTAAATCTTAAAGAATAGTTTACATCTTTGTGACCGAAGTTAGAACAAAAAAAACAATATTCATAGAAAAATCTTTTGTACCTGGAAAATGGCTATCTTCTTTGAGCAGGTTGATTTCTTCTATTCTGATGATTTCTTTGAGAAGAGGGTGTATTATTTCTTTGTTCTACAGATTTAGTTCTAGTACTTTTTCTTTCCCTCTTCCTTGGTGGCTGATTATATTCCTTTGTTTATCCATATTTGTTGTTGTCAATGAATGTATATTTGACAATCTTGATGGATTTTTTGTTGCTTGGATGACCACTATTTGATCCTTCTTCATAACCCAAACCAATTTTCAAATTTGGATTGATTTGTTGATTCAGAATGGTGGCTAATCCTTCTGAGGCTTTAATGCTTGGAATATTTTGGAGATACAAAGATTTAAACTTCTCCACCTCTTTTCTGGTTTTTACGACCTCTTCTTCCAAGGCTTCACATATTTCCTTATTCTATGATAACTGTTGTTTCATAATGTCATCTATTTTATTTTCCTCTTCTAATTCCACTTTTAGCATGGTAGAGTCTTCATCGGGTTTTTTATTGTCTTTCTTGAATTGTATCAACAACAGTTTTTTCTTTATTTTCTTAAATCTGAGTTCGTTAATTTCCTTTATATCACTGATTAGTTCTCCTTCCAAGTCAACCAAAGCTTCTTCATAACCAACATCACTTCTTGTGCTTTCATTATCATAATCCTCTTTGGCCATAAGCATAAAGTGATTAACCTTATCTTCATCATCATAATTACTATCTGTGTCTCCTGAAGAGTCATCATTGTTTACACATAAACTTTTCTTTTTACCAAATCTCTTGGATTTATACTTCTCTTCACCTTCAGAGTTATGGTCCTTCTTCTTGTGTGGACACTTGGATGCAATAGTGACCTATCCTTCCACAATTAAAACATTTGAAGGGAATCCTGCCTTGGTACTTTCCTGATCCTTTCCTTAGTATTCTCACAAATTTAGCTTCAATTTCATCAGACTCAGAATCCTCATTCTTATCAGCTTTAAATGATGCTTCTCTAGAGGTGGGTTTATCTTTAACTATCCTCATTTCATATGCAAACCATGTTCCTAGAAGTTGATCAAAAGATAAAGATTTTAGATCATTAAGTTCTTCTATAGAAGAGACCTTTGGGTTGAACCTATCTCGCAGAGATCTCAAAATTTTCTGAACTTAAGAGTGTTCCTCAATTTTTTCACCAAGTGATTTCATTGCATTTACTAGTTCTTCAACTCTCATAAAGTACTTCCCAATAGTTTCATCCTATTTCATATTTAGCTGTTCAAACTGTACTCTGTAGGTTTGAAGCTTGGCATCCTTTACCTTCTCATTACCTTCATAACTTCCTATGAGTTTGTCCCACATTTCTTTCACAGTTTATAAATGCATAACTTTTACAAATTCTTCTTCTGCAAGCCCACTTAGAATAACATTCATAGCCTTAATGTTGAATCTAAATTCTATCTTGTCATCCTTATTAGCTAGTACAATCGGATTTACATAACCAATCTCTACCAGATCCCATATATCTGCACCTAATGCCATTACGTAGGTTCTCATCCTAACTTTCCAGAAGGAAAGGTTTGTTCCATTGAACATGGGGGCCTTATTGGTTGATGTTCCTTCATGGCTTGACATGTTTAAGCTTACCGATATACCTTTAGATAAAAGGAAATGAATCTGATACCAATTGTTGGACAATTGAGAGGGGGGGTGAATTAGTTGTTACCATGCTTAAACAATTATACTTATATTAAACTCTTTATAGAGCATTCAATGAAAATCACAATAATGCAGGAAGGTAGGCAATAGAATATTCAACATCAATCACACACATGAAATATATAGTGACAAATATTTCCCAAGGAAACCCATAAAGGGAAAAACCTATTCTTCTTGATATGATAAGTAATCTTTATTTTCTGTACATTATCATTATTATGAGCACCAACTCATTGTGAAGCTACCATCTCTATTTTGCAATCTACAACTTGTTGAGAAAACCAAATCTCTATTTTCTCTAGCACCCACTAGATGGAAGCACCAACTCCCTAAGTGTTCCAGCACCAACTGGATGGAAGCACCAACTTCCAATCACACAGGCACTGACATGTATAACAAAGAACAATAGTTCTCCCTTGCACCACCCTACCACCCTGGTTTCTTTGGCTGCAACCAGATGGAAGATAAAACTCCCTGTGTTTAAGAACACACTTGAAACTCGGAGGACAACAATCCTCCCTAGCACCTCCCTACCACCCTGGAATAAAAAAACTTCATTATTGAAACTTATTATAGTGATACAGTGTTTATCAATGGCTTACCAGTCTCATCACTATTCTGCTACACTTCTATGCTCTGCTTGCATAAGTGTCTTCCTACTCACATTCTTCTTTGAGATTTCTGTTCTTCTACTCTGTCTCTACACATGCACCTCGATTTCCTCTTCCTCTCTCAAATATGCATTTGTTTTCTATGCGCTATGCCTCTTCTGTCTGTTTCAGCTACTGCACACAACCTTCTTTTACTTGCATGAATAAATCTCAACAGAAGCAACCTCCTCTTCTCTATTCTACATATATTTATAATGACAAGTCCTTTTCCATATCATATAGCTAAATATTCATCCCCTTTGCCAATTAGGTTGAGTCTGTTCTTCATCCATGGCCGTTATGTTGAGACTACTCAACATTAATGGTCATTCTTGAGATTCTTTGGCTTCTCTGGCAGCTATAGTCTTCGACACTTTTCCATCTGTCAATCATCTCTATGATGAGTCTTCATTCCACTAGTAGTTACCTCGATACTCTTCATCTCCTCTGGTGATCACCTTGAGATTCTTTGAATTCTCTGGTAGATGCAATCAATCATTTTCTGCAATTACAATCAGTACGTCTCTAGCAGTTACTGAGAGAACCTCCGCATGCTCATACATTTTCCTCCTTTTTCCTTCCTAATAAATATACACAATAGGTGCTAGATTTTATAGCTAAGCCCCTTCCTTTCACATGACCATTGATGATGACCATATGCCTAACCAACAGTCATTTCACTATTTTTCATTTCGGGTGATCGACTGTGAGTCACCTCGATTTTCCCAACTTGTGAAACTCCAAGGTGGAGCCTAAAAATGCTATCTCCTTCCCTTCTCTTCATCAATGTGACCACCAGCTATGACCAGGGACCAGGAAAGAGGGTGCTTCATGATTTCACGTATCATGAACTGCTGCTATGAGTTTCCTCGAAAATCCCAACTCGTGAAACTCTGAAATACTTCATATCAAATCAACGGTCGAGATCTCTCCCTTTGATCGACGATTGCGATCAAAATCATGATTTCACCTGTTGGGCATTTGGATGTGAGTTAACCCTAACTCTCCTAACTTCTGATATTCTGAAACAATGATTGATAGATCAATGGTCCACGATCATCTGTGATTCGATGACACATATCATTTCGGGATTTCACATTTTGCCAAGTTAGAGGAATATTCACCTCCCTTCTTCCAACTTTTGATTTTCTGAAACCCTCTCTAGATCAACAACCCACATCCCTCTGTATTTCAATGGTCTAGATCTATTCTTCAAGAAATCTGACTTCATTCTTTGTCGTGCCAGATCAGCGGTCCATGATCCTAAGTGATCCGACGGTTCAGATCATTTCATGAATTCCCATTTCACAAGTTCCTACAACTCTCACCTTTAACTTCTCCAGCTCGCAAGTCACCGAAATGTTGATGTCTTGCCACGTGTCCTCTAGATCCAATGAACCAGATCATTTCGCGATTTTTCATATCACAAGTTCGAGGATGGCTCTATTCTATTATCCTCTTAGTAGTTATACTAGATACAACTGTTGCTATTCCTTCGCTCTCCGATCCAATGGATGAGGTCTAATATCCTCCTTTGCGCACTCCTCCTATCTGGACTCTGATCTAACGACCATCAGGTATTCGATATTGGTGATCCAATGACCACTGTTGCTCCTCCTCTTGAGCTTACGCATCCTTCCGACATGGAATAATTTCTAAGTGTCAAAGATTCTGCGACCTTTGATCCTTCTATGAGCCTTGATGTATGGGATCTCATCTACATGTCTCATAATGATATCTCTCTTGAGCTTTGGAAAAATTTTCCCTCGGCCCTGGTGCAAACTTGCGCTCTGTGTGAAACTCTACGCTATTCCTCCTAAGCTTCTCGATATTGATATTATGTGTCTTTTTTGTTGTTATTTCCATGCACACTTTCCAACATCGTTGATGTTCTTGCCATCAATGACAAGCACACTCTGCTTGTAAACATGCCAACATCCTGTACTTCTGTTAGGTGAGTCATTGTATGCAAACTATGCTTGTGACAGAATTTGATCCCACTGGCTATGATATTTAGTGACCAGACTCCTCAACAAATTTCCTAAACTTAGATTTACCACCTCAGTCTTTCCATCTATTTGAGGGTGATATGATGAACTAAAAGAGAGTTATGTCCCCATCTTCTTCCACAATGTTCTCCATAAATGACCAACAAATTTAGTGCCTTTGTTTGAGACAATACTCTTAGGTAATCCATGAAGTCTCACAACTTCCTTGAAAAACAAATTTGCAATGTGTGTTGCATCATTAGTCTTCTGGCATGGGATAAAGTGTGCCATATTTGAAAATCTATCAACTACCACAAATATGGAATCACTTCCTCTTTGTGTCGTTGGCAATCCCAACACAAAATCGATGCTTATTGCATCCCAAGTCCTATCTGGAATAGGCAATGGTTGATACAACCTAGTGTTTTGTTTCTTTCCTTTTGAATACTGGAAAATATTACATTTTTTTACAAAATTCTTCACTTCTGCCCTCATACATGGCCAATAGTATGAATTGTTAAACTGCACAAATGTCTTGTCATGGCCAAAATGTCTTACTAGACCTCCACTATGTTTCTCCTTCAACAATTTTTCTCTCATTGAGCACTTTGGTAAGCACAATTGGAAACCTTTAAATGTCAATCCATCTTGAATAAGATACTCTTTCCACTGGATTTTGTCTCTGAGCACAGGATTTTCACATTCTTCATATGCCTCTTTAAAATCTAGGTCATCACAATACATCTCCTTAAGGTGATCAAACCCTAAGGGTTTCACTTGAAGTTCCTGTAGAATCAGACATCTCTTGCTCAATGCATCAACAACTTTTTTATAATTACTAGAAATATCTTTAATGCCAAAAGTGAAATTTTGCATAAGCTCTATCCACTTAGCATGTCTTTGATTTAACTTCTAATGTCTGGTTATGAATTTTAAAGCTCTATTATCTCTATGCAAAAAAAAATATTTTGGAACAAGGTAGTGCCTCCATTTATTCAAGGCTTGAATTATTGCATAAAATTATTTATCATATATGGAGTACTTTCTCTTAGTGTCATTCAACTTCTCACTGAAATATGCAACAATCCTATTATCTTGGCTCAAGACTGCTCCAATTGCAACTCCACTAGCATCACATCTTACTTGAAATGTCTTCCTGAAATATGGCAATACCATAATCAGTTTCTCTGTTATCTTCTCCTTTAATATCCTGAAACTTTTCTCAGCTTCTTCTGTCCACTTAAAAGACTTGTGCCTCTTCTTCACTATATCTAATATTGGTGCATGAATTCCATTGAAATTTTTAATGAACTTCCTATAGAAACTTTCTAATCCATGGAAGCTTCTCACCTCAAATATGCTCCTTGGCGATGGCCATTCTCTGATTTCTCTCATCTTCTCTGGATACATCTTCGATTCATTTGAAGAGATTACAAAACCCAAGTAAATGATTTTTGTTTTCATAAAAGATGATTTCTTAAGATTTATCAACAAATTCTCCTGTTGCAATCTTCTCATCATAAATGTTTAGTGTCTCAAATGCTCTTCTTCAGTTTTACTAAAGACTAATATATCATCCAGATATACAATCACAAAATTACCAATAAAATCTTTCAATACCTCATTCATCAACCTCATAAAATTACTCGAGGAATTTGTTAAGCCAAATGGCATAACAAGCCACTCATACAACCCTTCATTTGTTTTGAAGGTTGTTTTCCACTCATCACCTTCTCTCATTCTTATCCGGTGATATCCACTTTTCAAGTCTATCTTTGAAAAATAATTTTCTCCACTCAAACTATCCATTAAGTCATCCATCCTTGGCAAAGGAAATATGTACCTGATGGTGATCTTATTTATGGCTCTTGAGTCTGTACACATTCTCTATCCTCCATCTTTTTTAGGACTCAACACAGTTGGTACTGCGCATGGACTCAAGATTTCTCTGACCAAACCCTTGTCCATCAAATCCTTCACTTGTCTCTTTACCTCCTCATTCTCTTGAGGTGTCAATCTGTACGCTACTTTGTTTGGAAGACTCACTCCTGGTATTAGATCAATGTGATGGTTGATACTCTTGATGGGTGGCAATGAGCTAGGTAACTCACCCACTACTATGTCAGCAAAATTTTCTAATAGCTCCTAAATTTCTTTAGGAAGATCATCCATAAAATTACTTGTAAGGACAACTTTGGGTTTCCTTACCATAGAAAATTGCATCTACTATTCCTTCTTGACTTGACTCAAAAGTTCCTTCCCACTCATGATAAGTCTAATTGTGTTGGCTTCCTCCTTTACTTTATTTTCATCAATTAGCAATAACATGTGTGTCCTATCATTCTTATCCAAGGTATAAGTATTTTTTCTCCCATCATGAATGTAACACACCCAACCATGCACAGGCCAGGATACACCACTTAAATAGGCTGCAACACACCCAACCACCAGCAGGCGAGGCACACTGCAGTCCCAAGACCCAATTCTCTAAACAAATCATGAATTCTAACAACATTTAATACAAAAAAAAGAATGAAGGAACCACATGCATTAATCAATATCCATGCCAAAACATAAAAGAGATAAATAATGTGCCATGCACAAAAAATAGCCAGCAGACATGCACATTAAAAATACATATCTCAGAGATAATTAAAAACACAACGGAGATAAACATTACACATAAAACACATAGAACAATTATCTTTGCAACTAAATGTTCACCAACTGGCTATAGACCAAGGACGTTCCTCCCAACCATAAACAATGTTGTTCATTTACTCTCAACAACAGGTCACCCTCGATCCAGGGATATGAATCCACAAGTATGGGTCCTAGGCCAAGTCTAAACACACAACATATGGCTAACTAGCTCTCAGGTTTCCTAACCACACAACAAATCCGAATTTCCAGCTCTCTTTCCCCCTCAGCCTAAACAACCCCAAGAAATGAACACCTTTCTCTACCATGCAGTCCCTAAGGTCATTCCATTTCTCTCCAGGGCTCTAGTGCTACTGGTCAGGAAATCTTCCTACTAGAAAATCCACGGACTCTTAGTTGTGGACAACTCAATATGAATTGTCATCAATCTCATAACTAATAGACCTCTCTGCACTCAATCTATCACAAGCCTTTCAACACTCACAACAATCCAAGTACACCAACTCTCTTCTACCTAGCCTGTACAACCCCAAGATAATGGATCCCCTTCTCTGCCACGCAGTCCCTCAGGTCGTCCATCTCCTTCCAAGGCTCTAGTGCTTCTAGTTAAGAATCTCCCTATTGGGACTCTCAGGACTTGCAAATGTGGACAACTCTATCTGAACTTCCATCAAGATCATGCGCATAGGAATCCATTCCCTCCTGGAATGATCAATAATGATTATATCCATTCATCAATGGCTGTCCTCTTCTTGCCATTCACTTCCATGCTCAACCCAAGAGCATACAAACTAGAAACAATGAGTGAAGATGAAAGAATAACCATGGAATGAAACAAACCAGGGGAAGAAGATGAAGAAGATGAACTAGGGGAATAACGATGAAGAAGCCGAAACAAGGGAAGAACGACCCCAAAATAGCCCCCAAGGGATGTTTAAAATTACATGAAGATAAGAGCCACTTGGCCTCCCTCCCAAGAAGCGCATGTAACCCCTTTTCTCCATAAAATCAATTATGGGTAAAATAAAATAATAATAAAAAGAAGACTTAGCCCCTCAAGCTCCCTCTCTCGTGGAATCATAGCCCCCTATCTCTTTTTTCCTTGTCGGTCTTGCATCCAACAATGTATTTTATTAATGTATATGAAGTATTACATTTCCTAGGCACTCTGTCCCCTTTTCAACTTTACCGGCTCACTAACCTAAGTCATATTTATGTAATACATTATAGTTCATAAGGATTAGAACCAGGATATTACATCCCCCTCCCCTTATTTTGGCATTGTCCTCAGTGCACAACACCATTCCAATGTTGTTAACACTACAAACCCAGTCCCTTTTTCCTTAATCCACACAGGAAATCCAGCCCAATATTATATACATAGGCACTCTGGCATAAAAATAAACATGTATGCATAGGAATTCCAACCCAAAGCATGTATAATGATCTTCAAAATTTATATTTCTGGCAGCAGTTCCAACCAACAAGATCTCCTTCCCTCTCAGCCCTACACAAAACAAAGAAATGAACCCCTTTCTCTGCCATGGAATCCCTCAGGCTGTTCCACTTCTCTCTAGGGCTTCAATGCACTCGGCTAGGAAGTTTCATAGTTGTGGCTTCTAGAACTCTAGTTGCAACAAGTCCATTGGACTTTCTTCATTCTATGCCCTTGTCATTCAACTGCTTCGGCATCACCTTCTTCTTTTCCCTCATAGTCTGGTACCTTTCTAGATCCTCAACATTCATTGTTTTCCTACAACATTTCAAATCAACGAGCATGTCAATTCACAATTTGTGCATATTTTTTTTTTACTTTTGTTCATAATCTAAGAGTAAATTTTCATAATTTATTACAATACTTATCTGTGTGGTTCATGAACCTGCATCCATACGGCTGTCTCGTTAACTTGGCTCACTATTTTCCTTTGACATACCCATTGTGTGCATGACCCCAATGAAGAGCTATCAAAGTCTCCTCTTCCTTGTGGTCACTCACCTTCCAGGCCCAGGCTCATGCATCCCCTTATCTTCTATACAGTCCCTCAAGAAATCCATCTTGCCTGAACAAGGCTTTCTTGCACAAGAATATTTCTAGAGACTTTAACGAGTCTTACAGCCGAGGCGACTCTCTGGTGTGTGTTACCACAACAAAACATATTTTAGGGCGATCATGGCTTACCACAGGGTCCTCATTTCCCAACAATAGCCTTTTCCATTCTTTCTAGCTTCCATATCCAACATCTCATCTATATTATACACATACAGTCATCATGAGATATCATTATAACCATTTCCAATCATAATGTCAAATCTGTTTTATACAAGATTCTTTTTTTCCAAGCATGATATTTCTGCTCATAATAGTTGGATCTGCAACTGTAGATATTAGTCTTCCTTATGGTCTTACATCCCTACCATATCCAATACCATTCTACCTACAATTTCTTCAATTTACATTTAGCAAAAACAATTCGTCAGTAATTATCAAATCATAATTCCCAAAACTGTTTTATATAGGAAAAATAAAACTTCTAGACATGATCTTTTGCTCATAACAATTTGGGTATTGCATCAATAGGCATTGGTATTCTTTATGGGCTTACAACATTTCCATATCCAAGACCCTTTCCTCCTGCAATTTCAACATTCCTCAGCCAAACAAATTTTCAATATCTCATGTATAATATATATATATATTCATGGAAATGATTCAAAACAAAATCCCAAAGTGCTCTCAGAATTGTTTACAAATACAATTCAATTACTTATATTAATCCAACTATCAATTGGAATGAACTCATCATTACATACACATGTATTATTAGTCACACACCCTTTTCATAATGCAACAGTTAATAAGATAACAATCAATGTGCCAATACCCATGGAGACATATATACAATGCATCCATGCATTAACTACATAATACCACATAACTATGTCATGCATTCCACCATGATGATTTGGAAGGTCTAGCCAATGAGTCAACACATCATCCACACACTTCCTACTACTAGCCTAACTATTTGGATACCTTCCTTTTCAATCCAAACACAACACCAAGAATATAATCCTTAAGTGCTCTTCAATGTCGACAAAGAGATTACAGTCCAAACATCAGATATACAGTAGATACCATTGAGCACTCACACATCTCTATAGCCCTTCCATATCCAACCATATTATGGTCTCACACATGACTATCTCTATGGATATTCATTGTTATAGAAGGAGTATGTCTCCTAAATTAACCCGGTTATGATCCCATAACCAAACACAACATAATATGCAACAAACATTTATCTAAACGTATTCTAACACCAACAACATGTACATACTCTAGGCCTTGGTCATTACATATCAATTTAAATATTGAAAATTAACTAAGGGAATTCTTACCTCAATCCCCTTCAACATGTATGCATCAACAAAACTAAAGGCATACCTGCATGGTTGTTATCAACCTACTTGTTTCCATCTAACCAACTAATATTTGTAGAGGATCACAAAATTCCTCCTTCATCATTTTGATCACCATTCCTACCACCCTCATGGGTCTTCACCTCGATGGAAATCATAAGCAACAACAACATCCACATATTTAACCATGTTGTATCATTTTTCCTGAATACATAATCCATCATTAGTCACATTCAAACATTATTTCATAACAATAGACTATTGTAAGTTCACCAACATGTTATATGCATATCCAAGCATGTACATATGAAAAATTACACATTCATATGCACCAAGCATTTACTATGAGCATGCCTACTAATGCATCTGAATTTTAAGTTGATTGTATGCCTCATGCACTCTAGTGCATTTCTGTTTCAATTCACTTATTTATTTATCTATTTATGTTGTAGTTGGTTTTCCTTGAACTCCTTCAGATCATTGTTGCCTTGTGTGCTCCCATTTTTCTCATCTGCACTGTGGTTCCCTGGGTCTGAACACTTTTCTAGCCAGGTTCTACTTGGCCATTCTTTCCCACTTAGTACCATTCCCCAATGGAAATCCATTTTCATTCAGTGCCACTTTTCAAGTGAGAGAGCAATCCAATTTCTCTACATTGGTATCCTGCTTCCACTGTGAACTCTGATATAAGAAGTGGATTTATTTCACTAAGTACTTTTAGACAAGTAGATAAGTCATATCTAACAAATCCTTCCCTGGAACTCCTATGATTGACACATAGAGATTATTGACACACCACCTCTTAAGCTCTTTGTTTTCTTGCACATCAAGCTTGCAGTTGTCTACACTTCTCTACCTTCAAGACTATGGAGCCTTACTATTCTTTTCTATGCCCATTAATGACATTATTCACCTGCTAGCTTCATGTCCCATGTGAGGATTCTTTCTTTTGTAGTACCTTATTCAACTTATGTAATTTTTTTCATGCTTCCATGACTCTAATATCTGATCTCGTTCTTGAATTGATCTGATTATACCTATAATGTCGCCAAACCTGCAAGCAATCATCTGGTTAGAATTATACATATTATATAAAATCGTCAATTAAATTTACAGGTACCTTTTCTGTTTAATTCATGAAGAAAAATTATATCAATCTTCATATTATAACAAATCCCTATTATTTTCCTCTAAATCCTCTGAATAATCTTTCCAATGACTATACTCTTGCCCCAATCAGATATCGAATTTGAAAGTTAGGGCTCCCTAAAAAACCAATTTTAGCCCCCTGAGTTGATACAGAAAATCGAAAAATGCAAAGTTGCTTCCTTCAAACCAATTTCCATGTGACCACAGATCGTAAATGCTAGCTTAATCACCCTTTAGTGCCCTGCTCTATGTTTTTCTACATAGGAGCTTGCGCGAACACCAAGTCCGAGGGTCGGTTTACTTCCAGGCCATTTTTACCTTAGCATGAGATCAACACTAGGACCAAGTCCTCTGGACTTCGGCCTTCAACTTTTTTCCCCTTTCAACTTCTGTTTTCCCCAGAAGTTGCACTTCACTGAAGCCTTTAATAACTCCACTAGCAAAAACGGACAGTCGAGACATAATCTCTTACTGAATGGATGGTCCTGCCCTCATCTAGAGGCTTCAACGACATCAACGAATATGAATTAATTAGGCATTGAGATGAACAAAGATCAACCAATTCAGAAATCTGGTGCTCCGAGATATTTCCATTCCCAAGTCTTCCACTTCCCCATAGTGGAAATCCTCCGAAGTACTTAACTCTACTCCCTCTGTTGGATCCAATGGTCACAAGAACTCTTGGAGGGTCTTAGATTAATGGACTATGTGAATTCACTACTCTGGGACTCTGGTACATTTCAAATCTTCAGTCACTCAACTACTCGGAGTGATATCTACCAAAGTTATTACACCATCCTTCCATTTCTTGATCTAACGATTGAGAAAGGTCCTGAAGGGATCTTATATCAATGATCTTCATGCCTTCGTGACTTCAGGATTCGACATATTTTACTTGTGGCGACTTGAAAACTCCCAGAGTACCAAGTCTCCAAACTATGATATCTACTGCCACATGTCTTCTGGGATCAACTGTCAATATGTACTCCTTCCTTCAAGCCTTTGGGAGTTCTTGACCCAATGCAAATGGTCACATCTTTTTCCTCTGGGCTGCACAATCTGTTGCCATGTGGTGAAATACTAGGAGGACATGTGGCCCAATCAGGTGGGTGACACATGTCACTTTCTAACTGACATTTCAATCCTCCATAGGTTCAAAACTCACCGACACATGGCACACATCCCATGTGTCCACGTCATCCCAGGTGATGTCAGTGAGCCATGTCACTTAGGAATTTTGGGCTTCTTAAGGTTTCTCCTTAGCAAACTTTGTTCCTCCCAAACACCGAACTCTCAAACTATTGTGAGATATACATCTCATAATCACCCATGTGCATATCTGATGGTCCTCAACACTCCTAAAACCCACCTCTCTATCCAACAGTTGACGAACTTCGGGAATTCAAGAGATTTCACATCAGCACATTCCATTTCTCTCGAATGCTGAACTTTCGAACTAGACGATCTACTGACACATGTCCCTTGCTTGAATATCAATGGCCATGAGTGATTGCAGAGAATAAAATCACTCTCTCTTTAATTTCCTTTCCGATCTCTAAAAAGCGAAGATGCTCATTCGTAGTGGGATCGATATCCACCGTTGATCTCTTGATCTAGCAAGATCAACGATCCTGAGCGATTGCAAGCTCACAACTTTCTCATGCTTTAATTTCCTTCCTGATCCCTGTAATGCGAAGATTCTTGTTCGCATCGAGATCGATATCCACCGCTAATCTGTTGATCTAGCAAGATCAACGATCTTGAGTGATTGCGGGCTCACAACTTGAGAAAAAATTATTTTTCTTCCCGATCCCTGCAATGCCCCCCCACCGTCGATTTCTCTCAAATGAGCTCTGATGGTTGTGACTTAACCTTTTCTTTGCCTTCATCCGATGACCCTTGTTCACCTACCCTCCAATCCAATGATCCTAGATCTCTCTTGATCCCATAGTGGCGATCTCCCCCAAAGTTGAAAGGGACAGTCACGATCCTTCGATCCCTTACAAAGGATCTCTGACGTGTTAGAAAAAAAATATTGTGGAGCAATAGAATAAAACAAATGTGGAAATAAAACATAGAAGATACAAAATACAATAGAGACACAAATATATGTGGTTCAAACAATGTGGGCTACATCCACCAAAGAAATTTCCAGGTCCTTCCTTTATTATTATCCAACAAATGAAGGGATACAACCTACAACAAACCCATTGTAACTTATTCTTGTTTTTCTCACAGTCTCCTATCTCATAATACAATATTCGCTATATTACATAGCCACAATACATTTCCCTCATAAAAGAGGATTGCCTTCTAGGGAAAAAACCCCTAACATAACTTCTATTGTTAGATCTACAACCTTATAATGAACGGTCCATATTTACAATGAAATTACAATATACATTTAGAAAGCAATTTTTATTTTCTGGGCTTTGCCCCCGAACCCTGCTGGGGGCCTACTTTCCCCTAGACCCCACAGGGGGGTAACCCCCTTTGCACTCCCTCGCGTGGATGAGTGTACATTATTATGGGGTGTAAAGTCTTCATGGGGTATAAACATGGTTGAATCAAGGACCTATGAATCAGGAATATAATCAGGATCCATAACCAACATGACGTTCTAGCTTCTGCGCAGACTCTACAATGCCATTCCTCTTGATCTTTTCAACTTCAAGTTCAAAATTTGATCGCAACCACGAAAATTTGACCAAAAGACCTGGCCCATATCGACCCAGTGTTTTAACCAGAAGCTCTAATACCAAAATATAACATACCCAACCACCCATAGGTCGGGATACGCCACTTAAACATGCTGCAACACACCCAACCACCAGTAGGCGAGGCACATTGTAGTCCCAAGACTCAGTTCTCTGAATGGATCTTGAATTCTAACAACATTTAATTTGAAAATAAGCATGAAAGAACCACATGCATTAATCAAGATCCATGCCACAACATAAAAGAGATAAACAATGTTCCATGCACAACAAATATCCACTAGATAGGCACATTAAAAATACATATATCAGAGATAAATAAATACATAGTGGAAATAAACATTACACAGAAAACACAGAGAGAACTTATCTTTGCAAGTAAACGTTCACCAACTGGTTGCAGACCAAGGACGTTCCTCCCAACCATAGAAAATGTTGTTCATTTACACTCAACAACAGGCCACCCCCGATACAGGACTATGAATCCACAAGGACAGGTCCTAGGCCAAGTCTAAACACACAACATATGGCGAACTAGCTCTCAGGTTTCCCAACCACACAACAAATCCGAATTTCCATTTCTCTTTCCCCCTCATCCTGAAAACCCCCAAGAAATGAAAACCTTTCTCTGCCATGCAGTCCCTGAGGCTGTTCCATTTCTCTCCAGGGCTCCAGTGCTACTGGTAAGGAAATATCCCTACTGGAAACTCCAAGGACTCTCAGCTATGGATATTTCAATCTGAACTGTCATCATTCTCATAACTAACAGACCTATCAGCACTCAAGCTATCATAGGAATTTCAACACTCACAACAATCCAAGTACACCAACTCTCTTCTACCCAACTTGCACAACCCCAAGAGAATGGACCCCCTTCTCTGCCATGTGGTCCCTCAGGCTGTCCATCTCCTTCCAAGGCTCCAATGCTTCTGGTTCATAATCTTCCTGCTGGGACTCTCAGGACTTGCAGATGTGGACAAATCTATCCGAACTACCATCAAGATCATACACATAGGCATCCAATCCCTCCTACAAGGATCAATAATTATTACAACCATTCATCAATGGCTCTCCTCTTCCTTCCATTCATTTCCATGCTCAGTCCAAGAGCATACAAACTAGAAACAGTGAGTGAAGAGGAAAGAAGAACCAGTGAACAAAACAAACCAGGGGAAGAACGACAAAGAAGAAAAACTAGGGGAATAATGACCCCAAAACATCCCCCAAGGGGGGGATGCTTAAATAATTACATGAATACAAGAGCCACATGGCCTCCCTCCCAAGAAGCTCATGTAACCCCTTTTCTCCATAAAACCAATTATGGGTAAAATAAAATAATAATAAAAAGAAGACTTAGCCCCTCAAGCCCCCTCTCTAGTGGAATCATATACCCCTATCTCTTTTTTCCTTGTCAGTCTTGCAACCAATGATGTATTTTATGAATGTGTATGAAGTATTACATTTCCTACACACTTTGGCCCCTTTTCAACTTCATTGTCTCACCAGACTAAGTCATATTTACATAATACATTATAGTTCATAAGGGTTAGAACCGGGATGTTACAATGAATGGAATTTCTGTCAAACTGTCATGGTCTCCCCAAAAAAACATGACATACATCCATGGGAATCACATTACAAAAAATCTCATCTCTATATCCTCCTATCTTAAATTAAAATAGGCATTGTTTAGTTACCATTACCTGGTGTCCTTTCTGCAACCATGAGACTCTATATGGACTCGGATGTGCATTTGTCTCCAGCTCCAATTTCTCCACCATATCTATGGATACTAAGTTATTAGTGCTCCCACTGTCAATTATCACCTTTCATACTCTATCTTTAGTCTTGCAAGTAGTTCTGAAAAAACTATTCCTTTGCACTAGTTTTTCAACCTCTAACTCTGGCTTCAAGAGAATATTCTTCATCATAAGATATTTCCCATATTCTACACCTTTTTCTTCAACATCCCACTTCTGCACTTCCAAAATGTGAGCTTCACCTCCTCCTTCTTTATTTCTCTCGGGGCATTCCCAAGACATGTGTCTTGTTTTTCCACAGGAATAACACTTCACCTCTCCTCCTCTACATCTTCCTCTTCCTTGAGGAAAATAATTCCTTCCACCATACTGTCTCCCTCGGGAAATTCCCCCTCTTTCTGAGTGACTATGTGGTTTTCCAATCTCAACCTTGGGATTTTGTGCCTTGTCATGGACAATTCCGTTGCCTCTATTTAGAATTCTTCCTTTGCTTCACTGGCTCTGTTTTCTGGCCAACTTCTCCTCTACCTTCAACGCAATATGATAAGTGTCCTCCACTGTCCTCACTGTCATTGTGTTGATTTCATCTTGGATTTCATATCTCAGGCCATTTATATACCTAGAAACCTTTTCATCATCTTTCTCTCTTTGTCCACCCCTAATGTTCATCTTGTAAAAATCCTCTATGTATTCTTTCATTTTCATTCCATTCTGTCTCAAGTTCTACAACTTCCTGAACAGAGTTATATAATAATATATGGGTATGAATTTAGCCTTCATCTTGGCTACCATTTTGTCCCAATTCTTGATATTTTGTTTGCCTTTGCATCTTCTGTCAGCTTGCAGTTCATACCACCACAACGCTGCATGTCCTTTGAATCTGGTGACAACATGTTTCACCTTATTCTCCTCATCGATGTCTTCATAGTCGATGTACTTATCCATTGATCTTATCCAATCCAAAAATTATTCAACATCTAAATTGCCTTTGTACATTAGGATGTATATCTTTTCTCTAGCTCCCAACTTGACAACTGCTTTCAACAAGAATTCTTCTGCAACATCTTCTCTTGCAGCTTCTTCAACTTCCCTTTCTTATATCTCTACATCACTGACGTCTCTAGAATCATGTTCTCTTCTTTGTGATGTCTCCATAACATCCAACCTTCTGCAAAGTTGTCTCATATCCCTTTCCACAACTCCATTTTCTACAGGTGGCTCTGCACGTCTTCTAGGCGACATTGTGTTGAACTTTTATCCTTTACAACGCTACCACTTTATGTATCTAATACCACTGGATGTTATTAGGATACTTCCTTATTTCCTATAGAAATTAAATATGTGGCTCTGATACCACTTGATGCAGCCCCCCCCCTTTCTCTCCTCAGGGTTTTGCGACCTCCCGGTCAAGGATCTTCAAATACCTGAGCCGAATTAGCTCTTCGGGCCTCTAATAGACCTTGGAATTAGTTTACAGAGACCCCCATTTGTTACCACGCAGTTTCAAATTCACTCATGACCCCGTTCTATGGCACTTCTGGTAACAGTGAGTGGCGAGTGCTAGCTCCTCTGCTAGGATCTTCTTCAATATGACCACGGGATATAAACTAAGGCCATCCCCCTTCACAAATTTGGGCTTCGATGCTTTGAATGCAGCTTACCCATTTTCTCCAAGCTCCAAAGTGTGAACTTACCCAAAAATATCTATGGTTCTTGTCTCTCCAACAACCAATGACTGTGATCCATTTCAGGAATTCAGAGTTCGTGAGTTTCGAATGTCTTAACACCCCTTTTCCCCGAAGTACTCTATCACTGAAGTGACAGAGATGACACCATGTGCCCACACAATCGATAGCTAGGATTTAGCTTCTTACCTTTTTCCCAGATGCACACTTTTGGATCCCGCAATATGATGATGTGTGTCCCCCTTAGATTGATGGTCACAATCTACATTATTTCGTAACTTCGTCAAGTTTTCTCTTGATCCACACAAGACTTCGAGATTTATTTCTCACAAACTCTCTGATCTGCTGCCATGTATCCTCGCTGCAACCAACTACTAGGATTACACAGCAACGTGAGGACTTCGACAATCCCCGCTCTTCAAACACTTCAAAATATTTGAACCATGAAGTGCCGAAGGACTCCATGGCTAACCTCCATGCAACTCTCCTAGATCTGATGGTTTGGAATGATCCCGCTTCCTCCTGAATGTATCCTGCTTGTTAATTTGGAGAATCTTAAAGGGATCCTCCCTGTTGAAGAATTATCCCCGCTATCTCTTCTGAGCTTGTTCCTCCTTATAAATTTTACTTCGTAGAGAGTTTTTCTTCGAAACTTAGTCGAAATTGACCCTATTCATGCCTTGCAACATGCCTTGTTCCATGACTCAACTTCTTTGTGAGCGACTGTGCACACCTTGCAATAGTTCTTTACACTCTTATGTAAATACTCTTAAGTTACTCCTCCTGAGATTCTGAGTCAAAAAGACTTTGTTGATGCACTCCTTGCATATAAAGCTCCAAGTTATCTCTCCTGAACTTGTTCCTCCTTGAAACTCTCAACTTCTCAGAATGAATTCTTCGATACTTAGCCAAATATCGACCCTGTGAACACCTTGCAATAGGATTCCTTCAACTTAACTCTTGATGGGTGACTGTGCACTCCTTGCAAGAGTTCTTATATGGCTCAATTGTTCCTCCTGAACAATATGAATTTGAGTGCGTTTCCTCCTATGCACACTTTCAAGCTATCCTTCCTGAAATTTTTGAGTCAAAACAGATTATGTCCACCCACACCTTGAGGACACGTATGCACTCCTTGCAAACAAAGTTTCCTTGATTGAAATTATGCTATGCATAGATTAAGTGTCCTCCTAGGTGTCCATCATGTCAATTTGAGGATCTATACCCATCTTCTCTTGTACCTTTGGTACCTTGGTTGGTTTGGGATTGGGGTTATTCATAGGAGGGGTGTTAAGTGGAATATAGACCTGCAATCCACTGGGGAAGGTGGATGGAATCGGGTCTATGGTCCCTATAATCATCATGAAAGGGTCAATAGTTAGGGGTTTAGTAGTGTCTATATGAGTGGGGTGATGGGATGATGGAGTGGAGTATGGGGCATCCACATTCGAGCTAGGCGGTTGACAAGGGAAATTGTTTGTGATGAAAGTGTGTTGGGTCTTGACTTGTGGGTCATCAATAATAATGATGATGGGAATGAAAGAGGGAATGGGGGTGGTGGTTCGATATGGTGGTGGAAGGGAAGAAATGAGAGTGGCATCTATGATGTGGGGGTCAATAGTGGATTTGGACGGAGAGCTAGAGTGTATTTTATTATGAGGAAAAGTAGTAGTAAAGGATTTGCAAAGATGCTTACCAGAAATAGTGGCATCATTTGGAATGGATAGGAATGGGAGAGAAATTGATTGGCGTAGTGTCTCCTCTTCTCCTTTATCCTATTTGTCATCTGATGTTGGGGGTGTTTTCTCTCTCTTTGATGTGGTTGTTCTTGGGCTTGCACCCCTAGTTTGTACTAGAGCTATCCATTCTAATATAATAGGAATTGTATAAGAGACACCCAATCTCTTCTATTCTTTGGTGACCCCAAGCCATGCAATGACCTCCTTGTATTGAATTTCCTCATCTAGATAAAATAGAAATGGTGGAGTGTGAAATATTGATGGAGCCACACCTAAAGGCTTCACAAAAGTAAATTTATGGTTCATGCCGAACCGAATGTTGTGGGTGTGCTGGTTGAATAGTGCCTCGGTCACTTTGTAGCTGAAATGAGGTCATTATGACACTATATAAAGGAAGCATCATGGTATTTTGAGTGAGCGGTAGCAGTGTCACTGTGCTAGGGGTCGAATATATTGGCAATACCACTATCAAGAATGTGGGAGAGACTTCAACCCTAAGGAAGATTCCACTTCCACATAGTAAACACAACCAACAAGAATCCATATATGAATTACATAACCCAATCATGCACATCGACGCAGGCCTCCAACATCTTTGTGAGAAGTTACTTACAACAATTCAACGGTGCTCCATTTTTTCTAAACTCATCCACTGCTATGGCATAGAGTGTGCACTCTCCTGGAGAGTAGGTCTTCATGACTTTTCCTACAATTAAATAGTAGGTGAAAATGACCTTCTCATCATTGATGGGTTCAATCTATTCTCCGTGATCTCCTTGCCTGGTTCCATCTTTTTCTTAAAGGATAATCTCACCCTTTTTTCGGCCATACTTCCCTGAGCCCTCGAAGCCTTGTGTTACGTCTTTCCCTTCCATGAATATACCAGTAAAATTATGAATATATTCCACATTGATGGGGTAAGCCTTGTCTAATAATAAAGTCCCATTATGTACTCAACTAATAAGAAAATGTGTACATCGGGCAACCCCTCTAGTAGTGTCAAACATTGGAAAGTCATGTAAGTTCAACAAAGTAGTGTCTTGAAGGGGTATGAAGGACGTTTTCCACTCACACTACAATTCACCATTTGATAGGTTCGAGCATTCCATGAATGTATGGATAACCATTTGAGGGTAGTGATATGGATATGCAAGGTCAATGTCAAGAAGTTCAGTTTTCTCGACCTTGCCATGGAGATCCCCTAGAAATTCGACCCATGGATTAATTTTTTTTCTGGAATGATGACTTTGGGAAGGGATCCTTGTATGGAAGCGAAAATCATCTTGGAAAACCCATGTTGGTAAAAAAACAACACTGGTGGACAGAGGCATGGGTGTGGGTTCACATGATTCTTAAGGGCCTCTAGGACTAGGTATGCAAATAACTTGAGTAGAATGCGATAACATTGAACAATTGATAAAAGAAAAGTATATAGGAAACATTCAAGAGGTGACGTGACTAGCAGTCATTAAGAGATACAACATGGAGGTAATTCAACATTAACGTTGGATATTCCCCTCAAATGCAGAAAAATCTGAGATATGATTTGGGTAATTAAGAACATAAGAGGGAGCACAATAGAGGGACATCAGAGAAAAAATAAAAGTGATTACTACACCCGTGATTAACTATAAAAGTACCAACATTTTTTTGGATTTAAATGAATCTTATTAGTAATGACATGAATAAAACCAAAGAGGTACTAATGGTAGTTAATGAACAAAGTGACAACAATAGAGCACCGATTTCAAACTTGGAAGTTACTAAATATGAAAGGATTTGATTCAAACATCCCAACCTCAAAGGTGATATCCAGGATGGAAAAATTGAAGACAACTAGAATTTAGGACATGTGATAGTTGGAAGCATCACCATCTTATTTAATGAAAAGGGAAACAACAAAACAATTGAAAATCCTACTTGCTAAATTCACCCTCGGTGATAGGAGTGTTGTGAACCTTCACTTATTGAGAAAAAATGTATGGATTTAGGCATGCGCCATTCAACCATCTAGGAAAAAGAGTACCATCGAGTTGAATGAGTCACACAACTTTGAACTCACAGATTTCCACAATTATAAAAGTTCTGAGCCAATGCATTTGTAAATTCCCTGGATGCTTTTGGTACTTTTTATCATATAACAAAAACTGATTTCCCTGTGAAAAAGTATTGGTCTTAATTTTCCTATCATGCCAATATTTATATCAAGCCTTTTCCAATGTTTGATGAAAATCAACCAAAAATCAGTCTTCGTCCAATGCCAACAATTCTGCGGCCTATTCTGCAACTAATTCGTCATCTGACATGTGAGTGACATGTGCAATACATAATCTTGGAGTGATGAAATCGACGGGGATAATGAATTATATTCCATAAACCAACAGGAATGGAGTATAATTATGAAGTTTCTTTGTAATAGCCATCTAATCCCATAATACTGCAGGGACTTTGTCATCCCAATCATCCCTATTTTCACAACATACCTTGGTTAATCCTTGCTCCAGGATATTGTTAAAGGATTTGACTATACCATTTTCTTGTGGATGATATGGGCTAATTTTGTGATGTTGAATTAGGAACTCGTGGGTCAGAGTCATTACATTCTTGTTGATGAAGTGTGCACCCTAATCACAAGTCCAAATCTGAGGGCACCCAAACTAAGTGATGATGTTCTAAAAAATAAATCTGGTTGCAATATATGTAGAGCGATCTCATACTAGTTCTGATTCGTCCGAACAAGTAATAGTTTTGGTAATAGTGATAATATACCTATATTTTGAGTGCTTAGTTGGTGGATTGATCTGTCCTATGAAGTCAAATACCCATTTCTCAAATGCTTGAAAATCTCGAACATGATGTAAGGGAAACTTGTCCCTGTGCAACGATTTACTAAACCTCTCACAAACATCACAGGACTTGGAATAATATTTGGCATATTTGAAAATAGTTGGCCACCATAATCCTATTTGGAGTATCTTTTGGGAAGTTTCTTTCCCTCTGACATGTCCTCCCGTAACTCTATTGTGGCATTTCCATAATATTTCTAGCCACTCATGATTAAGTACACATCATAGAAGGATGTTTTCCAATCCCAATTTATACAAATGGCCTATGATCAACTGATAATTGATAGAATAGAACACTAGATGCCACTTCTGAGTTTTAGAATACCCTTTAGGAATAGTACCATTAGTGAGAAACAATGCAATATCCAAAAGGTAATCATGGATATCCTCAATCTTAAAAATATCTACATCTGGGATTTGGTCATCTACAACTCCACCAATCTTGCCTGATTCTAATCGAGATAGATGATTGGGCCTGTTATCACACAATTTTCACTTGCCCAAAGCCAAAGGCAAGTGGATACTGAATTGGAGTAACAAGGAGGATGACCTATCACTATCACCTTAATAGGAAACCTCTTTCTATTTAGGAGTATGTCACAGTACCCTAGGGGAGACGTCCCCAGTGACCTGAGGGTCTGGGAAGGCTAAGGTAAAAACTATAAGAAAGTCCCACCCCTCTCACAGGTCACCCAGATGAAAAGTTCCAAAGTTTTACTGAGATGAAGCAAGAGATAAATTAGGTGTACCTGCCTAGAACAAGACAACAAATAGAAAAGAAATGCAATTTGCAAGTACCATATGATGTCAATGCTTCATAAAACCATAAACTTTTGAAAGATAAACAAACTGATATAGAAATGAAGAAATGTAAATATTTAAAATAACAATGAATATTTAGCAACAACCACAACAATTATGCCTCAACAATGCTTAATAATGACAAGAAACAATAGCCTTAGGTTGACAGAATGATAACAGTTGTCAGAAGCAATTATGGTAATGTCTAATCAGCTTTCAATCTTTCTTTTAGGATCAATTTGTTGCTGTTATAGATGGCTGTAGCAATATTTTTCAACAACAAATTAGTTAGTGAGTTATTATAGCTTAAAGTTAGTAGTAGTTAGTAAAAGTCTCGTGGAAGATATTTTGAGAGTTGTTTGATCAATCAATCACTTGTGAGGAGTGGACTAGTGCCTTTTAGGGTAATGGAGTCAAGGTTAGAAACAAAAAATCTTAGAGGAAAACAATAATGATAATAAATAATATAAAGGGATGGATACGATGATTGAGGTGTTAGTAACCTAAGGCCTCAATGTCTAAAGCCTAGAAGGAATGATTGCTAGAAAATAAGTAACCTTAGGCCCTAGCGATTTCCTTCTTCCTTAGATTAAATTTGAAGTAAAATGTGTGAAGTAAATGAAGTAATGATACTATAGTTATACAATGGTAGGGATCTAGTGTATACTTCAAAATAAGTGTTCTCTAGCAATTTCAAGTGGGTGGAAAATTATAAGGAAAAAGATAATAACATATGTTTTCCCCCTAGGGTTTCAAACTAGCAATTTCATAATCTTTGATATGAACAAGAAAATTTACCATAACCATTCAAAATAAAATAAAGAATTTCATATTTACTTACTCCATCAAGAATATTCTAGCAACAAACCCTAGTTTAAGACTTTCCACCATGAAAAAATGCCAAAATACAACAAGATTAGCCTCTCTAAGAAGTTGTGCACCACTTAATTTAAGCCAATAACCCTTAAATAGGGTAGAATTTCAGATCTCACACTTGTGTGAGTGAAATATGATGATAATAATGAGATATTTTTCCTCTACTTATACAATATCGATGACCTATAATTAAAATTTAGGTCAGAAAAGGCTGACATGGCCAAATTACATCAAAAATCCAATTTTTACATAAATTCAAAGAATTAAACCCTAAAATTTTCAATAGAGGTGACGTCATGCCATCCTAGGGTGACATTGGGCCTCATAAGTGGGACATGAAGCTCCATGAGAAAAACATTAGCCCTTCCTTTAGGATATTTAATTCTTTATCACACTCTGGGGTCCACTGGAACACTTCATACTTCTTTAGTATATTCTCCAGAGGTGTAGCAATGTTTTCATATCTTCTGATAAACTTGCGATAGTACCCTGTGTGCCCCAACATGGAGTTCAACTTATTAGCACTTGTAGGTGGAAGCATGTTCACAATAACTACAACTTTGGCTGGGTCTAATAGTACTTCTTATCAACATACTATGTGGCCTAAAATTTTTCCATGTGGCACATAGAGGATACACTTCCTGAGGTTCAATGATATCTTCAATTCTCTACATCTATCAAACATCAGACGTATTAGTGCTAAATGTTCATTGAGAAGACTGCATACTATCCAATAATCCATATGAACTTCTATAAACTTGTGAATAAATTCTCGAAAAGATTCTATTACAATCCAGGAAAAAACTACAGGGGCGTTCTTTAGGCCGAAGGGCATCACATTATATGAAAACGATGCCCATTCTGTTATGAATGTGGTCTTATTTTTATATTCTTATGCAATCCTTACTTGGTGATACCCCGAAAATCCATCTGTGAATGAGTAAGATTCTTTCCCCGCAACTTGTTCTAGAACCTCATTAGTAAAAGGTGTTGGGAATGGGTCATGCACACAGGAAAAGTTAAGGATTTTGTAGTCTACATAGAACCTAATGTCATATGTGCCTTTCTTACTCTGGATGACTATTGGGCTAACGCAAGATGCTTCTTCCACTACAAAAATAAGTCCAGCTTCCAACATCTTGTCTATTTCCCTCTTAACCTTCTCTTTCACTCTAGGGTTAAGGCGATATGGTCTATGCATTACATGCTTTGATCCTAGTTTTAGTTCAATATTCATCTCTCCCATAGCTCTTTTAATCCATTTTAGCTCTAAAAATTTGTTTGGTAACAAGTCCACATACTCTTGCAACAAGCTATGTATTTCTTGGCTAGTTTTCTCATCCCAATAATATCCTACCATAACTATCTTAGGTTGCTATGTGGTCCCTATATTTCCTTTGCGCAACTTCAATGGATAATTATAAGAACCATCAGTCTCACTGGGTATGATGTTCTGGATTTCTCTGCTTCCTTTTGTTCCTTAATGGCTAAGTTTCTCAATTCTTATAAATCATATGGGTTTTCCAAATCCTTCTCAATATTATAAAATTATATAGGTATCTCATCCAAGTTTAGGTGAAGGTTAGACTGAAGTTCTTGGCTATGCTTTGCACATACCACTAGGTCTGATTTCTGTTCACCATTAACTGTAAAAAAGAATTCTTTAATTCTTTTCAGGACTACTTTAAGCTTAGGGTACTTACTTGTAAATGAGAAGTCCTTGCAAAAGTGATCTTCCAACGTTTGCTAGTCATTGTTCTATCTTCTGGTTTCTTCATGTATGTACCAATATTTTGGAATTGGACCGAGTGAATGGGGAAATACTTGAACCCAGAAGCGAGATGGTATTTCCACAATTTGCCACTGTCTCACGCATTATTCAATATGTTCTTTAGGATCAGACTGTCCATTGAAAAATTGCGCAACTTGGAAATCCATCCACATATTTGATTCCAACTGCTCTGTATCTGGAAATCTATATTAGATATCTTTCTTCACATCTTCCCAGTTCCCAACTAAGGATTTGTGATTAGTCCACCATCTGGTAGGGGTGTCCTGGAGGGCTAAGTCCAACACTGAGATCCTTTGATCATATAGTATATTTTCTTCCATGATGACCAGAAAATTTCAAGTCTTGAGGCACCATCATATATCAGGTGTTCTCTGACCTCAATTCTGACCCATCTAGTTGCTCTGATAGTTTCACATCTTCTTGAAAATATTTCATGTGAACCTTGCTGCCAACTATCAAATGCCAGTTCTGAATCTTCGTCTACTGATTGTATGCTCCTCCAACTTACTGATCCATCAACAATAGGATTTATGTAGTCTTCTCTTGTTCCTACTGTCACAATATACAACTGGTCTAGGTCTTCTCCCTCCATATTTTTTTTTATTGGATCTATGTATCGAGGTCCTACATACATATCCAAGGGTTGAAACACTTTTATTTTGTCTACCTCAAATTTCATAGTGTATTTATTTAGGTCAATCACCGTATATTTTTCATAATCTCAATAAATACCAATTAGTGCAGGATAAGGGCCCTTATCCCCCATGATTTAGATCACCTCAAAATCAACTACAGTCTTCACTCCCGCAACATCTATTTCCACATTCTCTAGTATTCCTATTGGGAAAATACAATATTGATTGGTCATTCTTAGCTAGATTAGGGAATATGTCAACTAGGGTTTTCCTAAAGCTTCCCAAGTATTTTTAGGCAGTATATTAACATTAGATCCTAGATCTAACATGACATCCTTAATCTCAAATTCATCTAGCTGGGCTGCTAATCCAAACTCTTTTCCTGTTCATACATTCCTTCTCTACACTCTTTGAGTATTATTCTTAGGAAGATTAGTCCTTATTCTTGTTTCTGAGATTCTTCATTCCCTAGAACTAGGTACAGTGCATTGCACAACTTTTTTGTCAACTAGTCATTCCAAAGAATATAAAAAAATAACTGAAACCAAAGGTCAACTACATTTTGTGGCTGCTCAATTTATCTCATCGATATTATAGGGTTTCTGGGTGCAGGGGGTGAAGGAGGGACTTGCAAAATCTTAGGGTAACAAATAGGCTGAAGGGGTTTCTCTTGCATCTTAGGGCCATGGATATTCTAAAATATTTCTATGGCATTTTAAAATAATATCTTCTGTTTTAGAGGATCATACCTATCCTTAGGCATTGATTTCTGGATCTTAGGTACATTGTCAGCATCTGCACCAGTCTTTTCCCCTCCTCGAGGAACAATATTAAGGTTGGGAAGTTGTTCTCTAATAACTCTATTTATCTATGAACTAATGAGGTTAGCTCCTCGTTGATGTACCTGATCTTCCAATTTTTCAATTATTTGGGCAATATTCAATTGTGTTCCCATTGGTTCTACAATGAGAGAACCAAGGCTGCCTTGGATGGGGACAATCTCTAGCCACATGTCCTTTCTCGTCACATTTGTAGCATCTTCTTGGTACTCTTCCCCCGGTTCTTCCTTCTCTGAAGTCTCCTCCGAATCCACCTCCACGACCTCTTCCCAGTCCCTAAGGGGTTTCATTCACCTTGAATGATGTTCGATCCAACCTATCCGCAAGTGCATCCAATGCTCTACACTGATTTGTAGCATGTGTGGTAGATGCACAAAAATCACAATGCACAATATTTTATACTATTGAATACTACTGAATAATGGGGCACTGTCTTGGCCCATGCCCATGGATTCGACAAATCTCAAAATACTCAATAATGAGGTAGTTTTCCTCGAATTATACAATATCAATGACCTATAATTAAAATTTAGGTCAGAAAAGGCCTACATGGGCAAATTACATCAAAAATCTAGTTTTTACATAAATTCAAAGAATTAAATCCTAAAATGTCCAATAGAGGTGATGTCATGCCCTCCTAGGGTGACATTGGGCCTCACAAGTGGGATGTCAAGCTCCATGATAAAAATGTTAGGCCTTCCAAGGCTTCTGGATTATGCCAAACATGCCACCTAACACACAACTACCTCCATCATGCCCATCTGATGTTGGGTGACGTCTAGCGTCATAGGGGTGACTTCATGGGCCTCCAAGGCCAACATTCAATGAGGAGAGAAATATCCTCCTAGGTCAAGGTTTTCCAAAGTGTCTCTGGTGGAACATCCTTCCTTTTCTGCAGTGCAAGCCTCTGGTGTCTCTCTTCCCTTGGTTGGCATCACAACATCCATCTAGTGGGATTTTTAGCCCCATGGAGATCCGAGCTAATCATCTCCCGATATTTACATGTCCACTAGGCATGGTCCTGAAACAACAATAGGTAGGCCCTCCATAGGCTCATAAGTCACATGGACCATAGCAATGTCAATAAAATCCAATAATCAAATTACCCAAACAGGGGCATCAAACCCCCTTTTACCCCAAAAAATGATCAAAGATGTTATGCAGTTTAACAATACAGGTTTGGAGAGGGTCTTAGGATGTCCTATTGGTCTAATCCTCCTCAACTTTGGGGTGTTTTCTAGGTGAATACCAATCTAGGTCATGTAAGTGTATGAAATGGTGTAGGGAATGTTTGGGCAAGGGGTGTAGTGATAACGGGGAAATGTAGGTCTTACCTATGGGTGCCTCTATAGAGGGGGAGTTGTACCTTGTCATGGATGCTATTGTTTCCTATCCTATTCAATGCCTTCTATTCTTTGTCTTATTTCTTTTTCTTTTCAAGAGAATAGATGGGGGACACTGTCTTGGCATAATGACTAGTGGTGACAACGTTACCCACACACATTTCACAAAAATGAGAAGGTTGGTTGGTGATGAGACCCCCTTTCTCTTGGCTATTCCACCAAGAGACACTATCATGTTTTGGTGATTATATAGATTATAGTGTCATACCGCTACATTCCCAAGTACCTAATAGGACGACTCATGATGGGACCTCCTATCCACTAACCAAATCTTGAGTTTTATTTTATTTTACGGGTCCCCTTTTCTTACTGAGAAGCCATTTATTTTTTTCTTGAGAATCCTTGGGCGAAGAATCTCAAGGTTTCATTTTGTATTTTAACTTTTTCTATCTACTTTTACCCTCTGGGCCTTTATCCCCTTCTTCCCATAAGGAAAGGTACAACCATTACTAGCTTGGCAAAATCATTTCTTGAACCAAGGTAGGGGAATATGAGAGGGATAATGATGAAAAGTGGTAAGTATGGAAGGAATGGACGATGGCCTTTCATAGACACACCTAGTGGCAACTCATCCCAAAGGGAACTAACTTACTAGGGAACTCTATCACCCCCCCAGGTATGAACAAGTTAAAGAGCATAATTTCCAAGAAAACATTATGAAGAAAAAGAGAGTTTAGTGCACATATTCAAATGCTTTGAAAATTAGAGTGACACATACCATGATACCCAGACTCATTACATCATGGAGCAAGACCCACTACTACTTCAAAATTAGGCCGATGGGATGGATGTTTCTACTGTTGATAGATAGGACGCACTGAAGAAAATATGGGACTGAGGCCAAGCTCAAGTCATGTGGCTCTCGGTACTCCATGTCTAGGACATGTGGGCCTCAAGACATAATCTCCTTAGTTATCCCTAGGATATGGGATAACAGGGCCAACATTTGATTTTCCTAGCTTGACAATGACTTTAAAGGAAAACATCTGAAACAACAACAACCATATACAACTTATTCCTTCTAACACAAGCTTGTTAACCATATATTTCAAGGAAGAATTATTAATAAAGAATTCAAAATGGCCTCCTAACAAATCATTTTTAAACTTTTGCAAAGAATAAAACATTTCCAAACCTTCTCTTTTAGTGGTAGTGTAGTTTCATTTAGCATGAGAAATCTTCCTGCTAGCAAAGTAGATAGAATGACCAGGTTTCCTTCACCTGATTGCACAAGGATTGCAACAAAATAAATATGAGAAGCTTCAATGTGTACATGAAGTTACACATTCTAATTTGGATATATGGGAATAGGGGAAATACTCAACTTTTGTTTGAGGGTATCAAGGGCTTGATCACATTCTAACTTCCAACTGAAGGCTTCATATTTATTCAACAATTTCTCTAATAGGGAAGTTATGCTTTTGTAGTTTATAATAAATCCATGGTGGTAGTGTGCCCCAACATTGATTGCAACTGTTTAGCAGTCATAAGAGGAGGCATATTTAGTATCACAACAACCTTTTCAGGATTAACCAACACTCCTTCCCTGCATACTATATGTCCTAGAATATTTCCAAATGGTACACAAGATACACACTTCTTTAGATTTAAATAAATTTGTATCTATATGCAACGATCAAACATTATCCAGAGTAAACCTATGTGCTCCTTCAATAGGTTGTACATGATTTAGTCTTCCTATACACTTCAAGAAATTTATGAATAAAGTCACATAATGTAGAAATAACTATTCAAGAGAAAATAACTGGGGCATTCTTTAGTCCAAAGGGCATAACATTATAAGAAAAATAATCCCATTCTATAGTGAAGGTATTCTTTCTCTTATACTCTTCCACAATTGTAACCTAATGATAGCTTGAGAATCCATCTGTAAAATAATACACTTTATTGCTCACCACTTGATCAATAACTTCATCACTAAAGGGAGTGGGAAAAGGGTCATGCACAAAATATAAGTTCAAAATCATGTAATCCACATAGACTCTTATAACATCAATACCCTTCTTGCTCTGTATTGCAATAGGCATGATCCACTCAGCCTCATCCACAAGGGAAATTAGCCTATATGCTAACATTCTATCAATATCTTTCTTAACCTTCTCCTTGACTCTTGGATTTAGATGGTACAGTCTGTTCTTGAAAAACTTAACATTCAATTTTAATTTGATCCTCAATATCCCTTAATCCCATTTAGTTCTAAAAAAACTTAGGAAATACATCCTTGTACTCCCACAACAGAGCCTGTATCTCTGTCATAGTTTGTTCATCCCAATAGTCTCATATGGATGCCATCTTAGAATGTTCCTCGCTCCCTATGTTTACTTTCTGAAACTTCATGGGTTTATTATATGAACTAATGACATCATTGAAGATCGTTTCGTTCACTATTTTTGTTCTCACAAATTCCTTAAATGTTAAATGTCTAAGTTCCTCTAGGTCTTTGGAATCCTATGGATCTTTATCAACTTTACTATAGGCCATTAGTACTCTTGTATGGGATGGATAAAAAATATGGTGAAGCATATTTTCATGTGCAGAACATATTCTAAGTGGATATTTAGTCTTAAATTTAGTACTAAACAACATATTCATAATTTTTTGGAGCACAACTGTGATTTTGGGAGTCTTACCAGAGAACACAAAATTCTAGAAGAAGTGGGTCTAAAGTGTCTTCTAACATCCTATTTGTCTTCTTGTTTCCTCATGCACATACTGGGATTTGGGAATTTTTTGCAAATAATGAAAAAAATGATTTGTCCATAGATAGGAAGGGAGTTTTGAAACTTTCCACACACTTTGACAATGCTCAATGTGTACAACTGGGATAGAATATCCATCATAGGTTTCCAAGGATAACAACTGAATCTTATACTTCCAATCTTTTCCTAGCTGTGTTATTTGCGTTAGTGGAAGAAACCGATGTTGTATATAAATGTTAACCTCATCCAAAGAGGATAGAATTTCTTTGTGAGTATCCCACCACCTGGATGGAGAAGACTTTAGGGATAGGTCATGTGTTGAGGCTCTATGTTGAGCCATAACCCTACCCTCCATGTAAAAAACAAAGCTATGTAGATCCAAGGTACCATCATATGTTGGACATTTGTTGATATCCGTTCCAATCCACCTTACTGCTTGGAAAATTATGAATCACCTTGAAAATTTCTCATACCTAGCTTGTAAAATCATCTTCAAAGTATTGATACACATATTGTATGCTTCACCAACTTATGGATCCATTTGAAGTGGAAAATATGATCCATTTCCTGTAGTCATAGTGTATAATTTATCTAGAACATCTTGTTCCATATTTTCATATGCTAGTTCAGTATACCACGGATCTTGATATAGGTCTAAAGGATGAACCACTTTCATGTCATAAGATTCAAAGGTCATGATTTATTTCTTAATATTTATTATAAAATAGTTATCACATTCCCAATCAATTCCTAACAGAGTTGGGTACGTATCTTTCCCTTCCATTACTTCGATAACCTCAAAGTATGCCACTGTTTTGATTCCATCCATATCCACCTCAACATTTTTTATCCTTCCTACCAGATAAATGTAGTATTGATTCACCATCCATAACTGTATAGGAGAATAAACTAGCTTGGGTTTTCCCATTACTTCACAGGCCTTCTTTGGAAAGCTGTTGACATCAGATCCAAAATCAGTCATAACATCCCTGATATCATATTCATCAAGGTGAGTATTCAACTAGAATGATCTCCTAGTTCTCCTCTTCCTTCTCTATATCCTACTCGTGTTCCTTTCTAGAATGTTAGAAATAATGGACTCTTTTGGGTTTCCTTAGGTTCCCAAGGCCCTTTATATTGTGTTCCAAAACTTCCCAATAAGTTGTTCATCATCCAAAATATCATAAAAGAGTTGTAACCAAATATCAACAACCTTCTATCACTGCTCGGGGGATCCATTTTAGCAAGATATTCTCCATTAATTCTTGTTTGGTGAGGGTTTGGCTTAAAAATTGGTTCTGCAACCTCAAGCATGGTATAACTAGACAATTATCTAATCATTTCCACTACATCCTTAAAGAATTACTTCTAACTTATAGGGTCATAATTGGTGTTCTTAGGAACCATATTTTGGATCTTGACCTAATGAGGAATTTCAATATCAACACTAGTCTTGGTTCCTCCTCTAGTGACAATGTTAATATTGGGTGATTTTCCCTCAGCTACAGATCTAGGATCATAATTTATTAGATTATCTCCTCTTTTCCTTACATGGTATTCCAATTTGGAAATCTAATTTAGACAATCTTCACTGGAGTGGGTATTATTCCTGCAATGTGAACACCATGGTCTTCACATAAGAGGACAATCCCTTGAGATATTCCCTTGCTCCTCATAGTTGTAGTAGTGAACTGGTCCTTGTCCTCCAGTCTATCTGCCTCTAAAATTTCCTCCACCTCGATAGGCTACTCTGATCCCTTAAGAATTTTCAATGACTCTGAATGTAGAATGATCCAAATTGTCGATGAGATCATCCAAAGCTCTACATTGGTTGGTAGTATGAGTAGGTGACCCACAAAATTCAAAGTATACTATATTTGAAATGGGGGTATACTTTTGTAGAATAGGGAAATGCCTTAGAGAGTTCTTGTTGTTGTCGGACTAATCGGCAGGTGCAGAAACTAACAGATCTCCCTAGATCCACCTGGATCTAGAACAAAATAGGACAGGACATGACTCTTTCCCTAAGTTGTAATCATTGAATTTGCTAGTAGGGAGGAACAAATGGCATAACTTTGTATCACTTTCTTAGGTCGTTGTTTCTCCCACTTCGCTCCGGTGCTCTCATGAGGTCAAGTCCAAGACAACACAAACCAACCAAAGTGAAGATAGAAAAATGTTTTCAACGTCAAGTTATGCATATCATCAAGGAATTACACAATAAAGTAAGAATGACTTTATGGGAAAGGGACATGTCACTGTATCATATTAATTGAAAGTAGAAGATACAACCTGATCGCCTTGATGTCGCAAGCTTCCTTTCAGTGACCCTTGGTTCCAACACACACACTTGCTCTATACTTGTGTGAAGAAGATCCAATTCCTCTTGATATACCAACTAGAGTCTCCAAGCTTCTGTCTAAGCAGGGTTCTTCACACAATTCCTTCACAAATTCTTCAATTAATATTGCTTAACCTTTTCCATGAGAATCCTTTCAATATATAGGAGAAGGAGAGATGGTTACATGGATGAGGATGATCCCATCAAATATGAGAATTCAGTAAAATGACAACCATATGAATGCCAACTCATTTTCTAGAAGATTCCTTTCTAGAACCCTCGAGACCTCTTCTCTTTTCCAAGCTTGAAAACAAGTTTGCACCCTATGTATGGAGAAAACTATGAGAAGTTCACACCCTAAATGAAGGTGGCCTGTGAGAATGAGGGATTCTTGCACCCTAGGCCATATGCAGCCTGTGAACTTACTTTGAAAATATGTTTTTGGAAGGAGACAAGATCCACTTTTCTCGGGCAAAAAGTCCTTGTTGGGATCCTGAATACACCATTGTTAATGCATCACCAAGATGACCAAAATATTGCGTAACAGAATGCCCCTCAAAGTATGAGGCCAAAATTTGTGACAGTCGAAATACTTTGTAAACTACGTGTGTGTGTCAGAAACCAGGAGTTCACCTAATCAGAAACCTGCAAACAACCAAGCATTTGCAGAATATAATACCAGTTTTGAGGTAGGCATTCCCATACTCAGATCACGGATGAAAGACATCATGAACATAGGTCATGGCCACCAATCATACACCGTGGATCCATGCCATCTAAATATCGCATAGCTGCCAAAAATACACTGTGGATCTATGTAAGAAGATTTAAATTAAGACGACATAGCCACACAACATACAAAGTGGATCTATGTGTCAACAAATTATACATATTCCATCGTAGCCTAGATCAAAGAGATGAGACCTAGGGTCTTCAATCCTGTCACCTGAAAGAACGATTCTAACCATGCGATTACATGTGTTGGAGTCAAACATGGTAGAAACCACCTGATTATCGGTCAATGATGATACCGTTAACAAGTGCGAGGGAAATCATCATTAATGTCAATGACTCCCAAGGTACACTAGTACAATCCACCGAATGTGAATAAATGAATTGAGGTTGAACATTCGGCAGAATATCCCGATCAGGGGTCAATGATGAAAACCCACAGTCAAAAGTGAGGAAACCTACCATTGAGGCATGCAAATTCCAAGGTACCAAATAATTTCTAAGTCTTGTTTTCGGATAATGAGTTGGAGTCGATGGAACAAAACTCCTCACAGGAGGGCCTTGATGTATCCCCCATCAATGACACGAAATGAGTAATAGATTTTGAAGGTGAAGCAGAGTATGATGTAGGTTGAATTGGACATAGGGAAGGCTGACACAGAGAGAATGGACAATTGCAGAAGGCCGACTCAATAGAAGTTTCAGATGAACTTCTCTTGAACATATGAATGACACGACCAATGATTTGGCAGCACTGACTCAGAGACGACTCAGGATATGACCTTGTAGCAAGTCGAATGAGAGACAAATGGATTTCCCAAACCATCTTCAGATAATGAATAGGGGGTGTCATGTTCAAGAGTGACACTTACTGCCAATAATATGAATACGAAAACACATCCCTTTTCCAAATTTTCCCCACCATTTCTGGTGAGTACCTCTTTATTTTTATGCAAGCTTGAGGAGGATAACATATGCTTGTTGATGTAAGCTCATCCTTTGGATGAGTCCCTTAGAGTATGTTTAAAGAACACTAGGAAGAAGTGGTTCAATCCCATTACAGGTCTTTCAATGTTTGCCGAGTCCAAACATAGAAAACTTGAAGTTTTTTCATGATTATAGAGTCTGGAAAACACTCAAAAGAGAACTCTCTCAGTTTCTTTTTCATAAAGTAGTCTGATGAGACCGAAAAAGAGATAAATTATTTCCCAGCAGACGTTTTCTTCAAATACTTTAACAAGCATGAAAATAGCAAGATCTCTTGGCCATCTTTTCATGTTTAGAGAGTCTGAAAAGAGCTTAAAGAGAACTCCAAGGGGTTCCTTTTTTCGTATAACCTTGATGAGCCCGAAAAAGTGATGAAAGTGTGATCGATTATGTTCTCATGTATTTTTGAGCATGAGAACGAACAAAGACCAAGCTCTAGGTTTTGTCTAAAAACCATAAAAAACAATTAAGAATGCGATGAAAAAGAAAAAATACCCATACTCCTTCGTGTAGACTTCAAAGTTGTTATATCTACAAAAATTCACACTCATAGGGCTATTAGGCATTAGGTTTGATGAATAAAACAATATAAAAATCAACAAATATGGTAAAAAGTAAATATAAGTGGGTAAAAGGGCTTTTACCATAGTCATTGTGACTTTGCCAAGAATTTAGCCCAAAACCCCTCTTTTTCCCTTGAATTTTAGTGCTCGATTGTAGAAGGTATAAGCAACCATTTGGTGAACCATTTCCATCAGTGTGTTAAGCTCCCTATCTTCTACCTTTTCATGGTTCAGTTTTTTGTTTTCATTGGCAAAATTCAAGTTTTTAAGTTTGTTTTAGGGCCAAAACTTGCACCCAAGCATTCTTGCAGGCTAGCCATATGGGACCTGTGAGAATGCATGATTCTCGCAGGTGACCCCAAAGGAACCTGCGAGAACCTCACATTGTGCTAAAGGGGCACCTGTGAGGGTCGCCGAATGAAAATTTACTTTGATTTTTGCTCAATGAAAAATATGCCAAGGCTTGAAATGAGTTGCTGACTCTCTTCTTATGGTTGTTGTGCAGGCAATTAACCATCACGATGTTGGAGTGGCGTGAAAGAGAGCATGAAGAGGAAGATGCTATTGCCAGGAATGACCCAGGCACCATTACTACTCTATGATACTGTGGTCTCCTGAAATTCTTTCGGATCCAGGGCATGAGGGCCCAAGTCAGGTTGTTGGAGTACATCATTCATATGTGGGACGTGGACCAACAAGTATTCCATGTGGGGGTCCACACATTGTCTTTGGATATTGAGGAAATTTACTTCCTAACAAGACTGTCACAGTGTGGGTACCATGCTAGCTTGACCGGTAGTCGAGGTGGTGGGCTGCCTATGAGTGAATATTTCCATTAGTACTATGTTCCAGAGGTGGAAAGAAGCAAAGGAAAGGTGGCTATTTGGGGGGTCCAGGATTTGACCCTTTGCACCACCTTGTTCACCATTGCTCATATGGCTGGGAGCGTTGCTCCACACATGGCTCTCTAGAGATATTTTCAGTATGTTATAGAGTGTACTGAGCCTTGGGTCTTTAACTAGTCAGATGCAGTCCTTCATAGCATAAAGAGGTAGTTGACAAAATGTAGGAGAGGTAACTTGAAGCAATTCAGGTACGGATCACTTTTGGTGTCCTTATATCTCAAGAGGGTCCCCTTGCTGAGATTACAGGTTGAGTGGGGTTTACCAACCCCACAGAATTTGAGGATGTTGAGGTGGTGCAACCTCATGGCCCGACACGTGGTTGGATGATTATGCCTATGTCGGGTTGGATTTCCGAGGGGATCCGGACTTGGCCCTACCTGAGGAAACTCAGTGGGGAGATCTAGGTAAGAAGTACACATTTTGTTCTTTTAAATGTTTTTTTAATTTTTATCATATGGAAATGTTTTTATGTTTTCCCAAGAACTGATCAAAAATCACTTTTGAATGACGCAGATGTGGGGCCATACCGACCTCCAGGTACGTCTCTTATTCAGCGATGAGGAGAGGTGGCTCCAATGCCACGATAGGATGCTAAAGATTATGAGGCAGTGGAGAAAAACTTAGAGGGGTTGACTGCTGACATTCCGGACATGCCTATCGGAGAAGTCCCTCGACGTTATCAGCTCCATACAGTGGACGTGTCAGAGTCTATTGGTCGACTGCTTTGTAGGGTTGCCTAGGCAGTTGTGTGTTATCATGAGCATCACCCATGATGCTACTTTGTAGAAGCTATAGGCTTCAGATTTTGAAATTTTGGTCCTTGCACAAAACTTTTTTGTAAAAAACTTTTGATTGTTATATACATATATACGGCTTCTACCGGCTTATCTTGTGTTATGTGATACATGTTATGTGATTGGTTTATAAATGGAACAAATGTCTGTCTAATACATAGTTATCTAATGCATCAGTTAATGTATTTAGAAATCTAGGAATATGCTGATACTCAATATAATCAAAATAACGTTCCAAGAGGTGAATTCGTAAATATACCCTTAATAAAGTAGGACATCAAATAGCATAGACATTACTTAACTGTAGTACTACTAGCTGTGAATCGAGTTGTACAACCAAGTGATGGATACCGAGCGAGATAGAATCAATCAACAATTCAATAACAACGCTATACTCTGCAATATTGTTGGTTGCATGACCGAGACACACACCTCATAGAGTGATCAGTTTGTTTGTAGGGGCGTAAATTACCCAAGCAGCATAAGCAAGGTTCTGAGTACTACGACTAGTTCCATTAGCGAAGCCAATTTGGGGTAGCGAAGACTCTGACATCTGGAAACCAAACACAATGTAACATAAGGGTAGAGACCAGATAATGAAAAGCATACTACAGTAACACACAAGAAGTATGATACAATAAAATACAAGTACTCATGCACAGGTGATCTTAGGCATAGTACTTCTTTAAGTACAACCCATTTCTAGGTTCACTCAAAGGGATACCATCATAATCTACTAATTCGTAAGCTCCTTTGTCCAAAAATCATTTAACAATATAAGGACCTCGCCACATAGCTTTGAATTTCCCAGCTTCTGGCATATCTCGATATTGTTCGTAAAGGAGAACCATATCTCCTTCGGAGAAAACGTGAGGCTTGACATGTTTGTCGTATTAGGCCTTGACACATTTCTTATGGGCTTCTATGACTAGGGTGGTGTCATGACGAGTTTCTTCTAATCGCATGAGATACAACATATGTTCTTCCTCGACAGAAGTGTTTGGTAGGAGTTCAACAGCTAGTTTTAGGGAGGGTATCTCACATTCAATCGACAGGATGGCTTCTAGACCATAGACTAACCGAAATGGTGTAAACCTGGTAGCAGACTTAACGGACGTCCGGTAAGCCCACAATGCTGAAAAAACATTGTGTGCCAACTCGTTTTGTGAATCCCTATCATTCGTTGAAGCATGGTTATGAGGACTTTATTATCGCTTCGACTTGGACGTTGGCTTGTGGGTAATAAGGTGTTGAGTTTTCAGGGCGAAGACCCAACTTTTCAGTGAGTTCGAACATCATGAAATTTCTAAAGTGGCTACTGTGATCGGTGACGATAGCCTAAGGAACACCAAAACAAGCTATGATGTGATTGAATATGAATAATGCCACAGTCTCTCCATTGTTGTCAAATGTTGGCATCGCCTCAACCCATTTTGTAAAATAGTCTACGGCTACAATAATGTATCCATGCCCCCCGACCGAGTGAGGGTGACATGTCATGAAATTGATACCCCATTTTTCAAAAGGACCGACAGAGACCACAAGGTGAAGAGGAGTAGGATGTGATCGTATTTTATTGTTGTAGGTCTAGCAAGCGTGGCACTTTTGGACGACAATTATACAATCATTAAATAATGAAGGCCAAAAATACCCAGCTCGCAAGATCTTCTGGGCAGTAGCATGCCCAGACATATGACCACCACAGGCTCCAGAATGACAGTCATTTAAGGCTTTCTCGGCTTTGTCAAACGTGAGGTAGCGTCGAAAAACTGAGTCAATCCCACAACGATAAAGAGTATCACCAAGGATAATATACTGATAGGATTGGTACCGTATTCGACGTCGATCAGTACTAGACAAATTGGGCTAGAAAGTTTGGGTTTGGAGATATATGATGATATCTCTGTACCAAAGATCATCGAAACTAATTAGGAAAATGTATTCATCGGGTAATGAATCGGTTGCTACATTTTCTGTTTCAGAGTAGGGAAAGTCTCATATCAACTCAACAAAAACTAAGGATTTTTTGGACTTAGAGCATTCAAATGCTAAGTCAAACTCTTGTAGTATCATGATCCACTTGGAGTATTTTACCCCTAGCAGTTGACGTGTGAGAATGTGTTGCATAGGGTTCCAGTTAGAAATTACCGTAGTCTTGCGAGAGAGGATATAGTGCCGGAAACGTTGGACTGCTTGGATGGATTCCAAGGCCAGTTTTTTGACATGTAAATACTTGGTTTTGATAGGCGTTAGGCTTTGAATCAAGTAATAGATGACATGTTCGTCATGAGAATCATCCTCCTGGACAAGAACCATAGCGATGGTGTAATCTGAGGCTGCGAGGTAGAGGAAATAATCGCGACTATAATCGGGGGGGGGGAAGAGAAGTGAAGCACATGTTAGGGATAGTTTCATAGCTTCAAAATCTTTGTTTGTGATGGTATCCCATACAAACTTGGACCCATTTTTGAGTAGTCGTGTAAATCCAAGAGTTATCTCGGCATAGTTCGGGATGAAACGACGGAGAAAGTTTTCTTTCCCTTGTAAACTTTGTAACTAGCGAAGTCTAGAAGGAGGAGGGAGATTGAGAATTGCCTCGACCTTTAAAGGATATACCCTGATCCATTGATGTGAAATGATAAAACATAGAATTCGGCTGGATTCTACGCAGAAAATGCATTTGTGAGGATTCAAGCATATATGGTAAAACCAACATCGAAGAAAAATGGCTTAGAGGTGTATTGGATGATCGATACAACACATAGAATGAGAGGGTAAGTCATCGAGATAGGGTTGCACGATGTGCTTGATATCATGGAAGGCATAAGACATAGTGCGCTAGAAAGTTGTGCCAGCGTTTTTAAGATCGAAAGGAAGTTTCCGATAAGCAAAAGTGCCCCAAGGACAAATAAAAGTGATTTTGTGTTGGTCCTCAGGAACAATATTGATTTGATTATATTCAGAGAAACCATCCATCAGAGAGAAGATTTCACTTCTGGCATAATCATCAACAATATGGTCGACGAAGGGGGTAGGAAATTTGTCTTTAGGACATGCTTTGTTAATATCTCGATAATCAACGCACACGTGAATTGTGCCTTGTTTCTTGTGGATTGGGACAAGATTGGAAACCCAGTCAGTGAGAGCCACCGGGTAAATAAAGCCGGCTTTGAGAAGTTTCTCGACTTCAAGCTTGATAGTGACCACTTTACATGGGTGGACTGGATGAAGGCATTGTCGAATGGGTTTAGCATTTGGGTATGTCTTAATCTCATGTATCACAATGTCGGGGTCAATACCCGACATTTCTTCATAGCTCCAGGCAAAGATGTCATGAAATTCTTTGAAAAGTGACTTGTAGGTGACGATCTCGTTACGGGAACATGAAGCTCTGATATGCACATTTTTGACAATTCCAGGTTTGATGGATATGTCGAGGAGAATAGTGGGTGAGATATTTCTTAAGTTCCCTTCGGAAAACACATCGTGTGTGGACTCGAGAATGGTGGAAATGACAACAATGGTTGACGAGGTCGAGATCTGTTGGTAGCTCTTGATGGTGTGTTGTTCTAGGAAGAGGATGGAACGATGATGTCCATCATCCCTGGGGGTGTCTTCCATAACAGACATAATCATCTCGTCCATGGGAAAAATGACGCGGAACGAATTTGGAGATAAATCACCAAGAGAGGGGGTAGAAGGGGTTGTTGATTGAATGGCCTGATAGGCAGACTCAACCAAACTCAAACGCATTTCATCGCCGTAATGAAGATGATCGTCGAGGTCAGGTACCATCCATGGGTTATGAGACATAGGGGTTCTGGTGGAGATCATGTTGATTGAAGCGATAGACGGATATGGAACATTGGGCGATGGTATGGGGAATGTACCCATTAACGAAGAGTCTTTAAGAAGACCCACACATACATTCTCGTATTCGAGGGGGGGGGGTTTGGCAATAAACGACATGTTGCCAGTGCATGTATCTGAGTTAAAGAAGGATAATTGGTCGACGGTAATTACCTTTCCTTGATGTGGGAAACGTACAACACGAAAAAGAGTCGACACAACTATGCGCATGAAATCAATCCAGCTACGACCGAGAAGGAGGTTGTAATCGAGAGGAGCGTCGAAGACTTCCACTTCAACTTGGACCATTTTGCCTTCTAACATGATTGGCAATGAAGGGAGGACACCGTAAGGCTTAAAACTGGAGCCATTAAAGGCTTTGAGTGTGTTATGGGATTTAGTGAAAGAGAGAGAACTAATGGCTTTCCAGCAGGTAATAGACATTACACACGTCGAGGCACCCTCGTCGATAACAGTTCTACAAATGTTTTTTTCGGAGACAATAACTTGTATTTGGAATGTGAGTTGAGGGGGTAACCTTGGAATGTGATCTTCCAAGTAAAAAATTATTAAATTTGTATCCATAGGGTCGATTCCACCAATATCTTTCAACAATGCCTTCCATCGTGTAGGAAAACTTTGAAGGACTTTGAGGGCTGACATCGCGGATGGTGCTTGGGCCAGATCTTCAACTATGCTGTAGTTTTGGGCAGCACGGGCATGAGGATTGAAAGCTGATTTCTGAATGACACCCTTTGGAGGAGGGTGAAGGACCGTGTCGAGGCTCAGTCGTTCGAGATGAAGAGGACCATTGGTAGGTGGAGTCGTGGGAGATGGTTGGACCAATGAAGGAGGTATAACATCAACCTTCTCTTTAGAGGAAGAATAATCTTTGGTTCAAGTGGTAAGTGCGATGTCACTTTGCTTTGAATCACCTGTACACATTAAGACATAAGATGTAGTGGAGGGGGATGGTTGGTCATGAATGACCAATTGGGCCTGTTGTTGAGAAGGGAAGGGTTGTGACAATATGGTCGGAGTGGGAGGTTTCGTGGTCCCTTGAAGGAACTTAGTAACCTCGGCACGTTGTGGACAATCCTTAGTGTAGTGATCATCACCACAGATAAGACAAGGGTATCAGGGTTTGCGCTTATCCCTATCATCAATAGGTGGTGTTTTGGCTTTCTCTGCTTGCAAAGTATTTTTGTCCTTCTTATTCTTACCCTTTCCCTTTCTGAATTTTTTTTTACTGGCGGGGGTAGATTGGACAACATTTACCTCAAAAGTCTTACCGGTGGGAGGGGTAGGAGACAGAGCATTTTGAACATTAGAAGAAATGGGTTTGGGGTTGTTGCTAGAGGAAGAATGTGGTTGGGCATGGAAAGTGCCAATCACACTGTCGGCTACATGAGAAGCAGCAGGAGTAGTTGAAGTGGCGAAAGTCGAAAGACGAGGCGCATCAGGGAGTAAGTTGTAAAGAGTTCTTGTTTGTGAGTAAATGAGGTCAAGGTATTGAGCACGAATAATGGATTGTTCTTCTGTGACAACTCCACCCATGGCGATGTCACGACCAATGTCATTCACGAATGATTTTGTGAACCACTCTACCAGCCACTGATTGGGAAGTTCGAGTTTGATGAGACATCGTCTTTGTCGCCACTCATGAATGTGATCGGAGATATGAGTGGCTTTGTTTTGTTTGAAAGAACTCAAAATATCGGTCCCTGTTTCATAACATATCGGTAACTGGTAGTGGGTGAGGAAATCCATAGAGAGGGTGTTGAAGTTGGTAAAGAAACCTCGTGGTATTTCTATATACCACTTTGCGGCAGGACTCGTGAGAGTTCTTTGAAAAAGTCGTAAATGAATAGAGTCATCCATCAAGGAGTTGGATGAGCACCAAAGGTGAAAAGTCATGACATGATTGTTCGGGTCCTCTCTCACTTTGCCATTGAATTTAGGGATGTCAGAGGGTAGTTTGGCTGGTATGGTGGGCCATTAGGGAGAGTGACGAATTGGATCATTTAAAATCTTTGACAGATCCGAGAGGTCCAAAGTGGCTAAGAAAGGTAACTGTCTATTCACATGCAGGTACTAGTGGGTTTGGGGAGGGAGTCCCGTCGACAAACCAATGGGACCATAAGTAGTCTGCATATAATGCGAAGACCTAGGTAGATTCAGTGGTTTTTGTGGAGGAAATTAACTCATAGGATTGTATCCTTGAATAGGGGCGTGGGGTTGAGCATTTGAGCCCCAAATAGGATTGGATGTACCTGGATATGGTTGGCCTATACCAGGGGGTATAACGGATGTAGCTTGAGGCTGTTTCCCCCCAGTTGATTGAGGATTATGTTGTATTAGATGGTTCCAATACTGGACCAAGGATGGAGGTATGTTCTGTCCGTAGGGTGGAGTCGGTGGGGGTTGTGCTCTGATCGGGGGTTGTGTTCCAATCGGGGTTTTCTCTACAAGAGGGGGTTGAGTCAAGCCTCCTTGGTGAAATTGTCCACCAATAGGAATCTGGTAATTTGGTGTGAAGGACGGGATGGTGCCACTGGGATTAGCGCCTTCAATAGAGGACGAAAAATGTCCTCTGAAAGGGGGCGGAGGAAGTGTCGGAATGAAACTGGGAGGAGAGTGCCCAAAAGAAGTGGGACCACCAGGAGTTCCGGATGTGATTTGCGTAGGAATGGGAATAGAGGCATTCAATGCATGATATCTGGGTGGAAGTGTCGGGGTGACGCTGGGCAAAAGCGGTGTGCCAATGGGGGCTTCGCTAGACGCGGTAATCTCAGTGTGAAGACTCATAGTATCTGTGTAATGGGCCATTTGTAAAGGGAGAGTTAGGATGTGGTCGTCTTGTGGAGCTTCTGTACCAGGAAAATAGTAAGCAGTAGTCAATGGTACTGTGTCTGGATCAGACGTTTATGGTAGCTCAGGTAAGACAGTGATATCAATGCCTGCTCCCGAGCCAAAGAGGTCCTGTCTAAAAATGTCGGTAGCCCAAAAAGCATCTTGACCCTCAGGTCCTAGGAAAGGTCCAGTTGGTGATCCATAAGACTAAACAACTAGTTCTCCAGAAGAAGTCAGCTGCAAAATACGTCTCTCAGAGTCAGTGTGAAGTCGAAAGTCCTCTCAAGAATTGGAAATTTGGAAACGTTCTAGAAAGTCAGTTCTTTCCACTTGTGGAGTGGTGACGTCTTGGACTTCACTCTGTTGAGGAGATCCCTTTGGTGAGTTGGTAGGCAAGGGTTGAGAACCTTCCAAATTTTTTGGGGGTAAGCCTTGCATTCTAAGTGAATGATGTGGAGGGTCAATTGTGAACGAGTTAAAAACTTACGAATAAAATTCTACGATCAACTTGCTTAAACAAACAACATGCGCTAGTAAGAAATCTAGGAAACAATACCAAGCAAACAAGACCTTCTAATTCCGAGGTCACTAGTTGGTGATGAAATCCAACATTGTAACAACGAGACAAGAAGGGGCTGGGCTAAGGTGGAAAAGTTACATTGACGACCTGCTTAACGAACTTACACCCTAGTGCAAGCTGCCACACATAATCATGGGTATACCCTCCAAGGAGCCTGAGCGAGTTTGGCCAACGTCGATTCCAGGTACTGCGAAGACTTGCCCCTTCACAGTCACCTTGTATAAGACCCTAAAAATATAGGCCACTAAGGTTACCACCAACAACAATAAAGCCTGGGGGGACAGTCGACAGTCTGATCCACACGCAAGGGCAGGGTATCTAGCCCGAAATCAACTTGAGAGGCTTCCACTCATCATTGTGGGTATACCTCCAAGTGACCCTCATAATACGTGTAATCTCTACACTGATATCAACAAAGCAGGGTGAGTAACTCTGTCAATATCAATGCGACCTCGGGTTTGACCCTTGTGTGAGAAGGGCTTCCCAGGACAAAATGTTGCAAATGGAATTTGACGCTCCTTACCACAAGATGCTATTGTGTGTTTTGTGCTTTGTAGAGTGTATCTCTCTACCTATTTCAAAGCTATAGCCTAGCTAATGTTGGTGTAATAGAGTCCTCGAAAAGAATTACTAGTTGAATTTTAAAATTTGCACAATATTATTAAAGGCTGTTGTTACTCAAAGGAGACATAAATGAAACTGATGTTGTGTGAGACTCTGACCCAACAATGCATAGATAGGAATGAAAGATATCAATTCTTGTTCGATGAATCTTATTTATAAGAAGGAAAGAGGAGTTTTCTGGAACAATCTTGAACTACGATATACAATCTTCTTTGAAATGCAATATCAACAAGTCACGAACAATGCCAATTCTCTATTTGTTTTATTTCAACATTTGATTTCCAATATTTTCAAAATAAAAATACTTTAAAAAAAAAATGTTTTTTACTTTTCAAAAAGAACCACACAACAGTGGTGGAACTAAGGAAAACCAATAACTAATGAAAGACAACATACAAAACCCAAACCAATCTTTTAATGAAGACAAGAATAACAAGCAGACAAGACTAGTCTTTTCAAATGCATGAGGGTAACGATTTTCCAAGTAATGAGAAATTGAGAAAGACAATTAATCCCAACTTTCAAACCGATCACCGGCTCCCAACCAAACAAGAACTCAGATTCTAGGATCAAAGATTATATCCTTGCTAAGAAAAGGTCAAGAAATGACAGTTGAGAAAAAATGGACAAGAAGAGTCTTTGATTTCTGAAGACTGATCATTTAGAGAATCTAAAGTCAAGAAACAATCAATCAGTGGCCCAAGAAGTTCTCTTCAGACACACATACAAATCTGGGTATTTGAGCATAGAAAAACCTTAATCCCAAAATTTTGCAAAATGGGTTCGCAGGAAAGCAATGGTGTACAGTGCGAGAATAGAGCATTCTCGTAGGCTAGCCACAAGCATAGTGCAAGAGGTTTGCACTAGACTGCACAGTAGGGTGCAAACTCTAGTAGTTCTCACAGGCAAAAGAAGGGTTCAGTGCGAGAAGGCCTGAAACTAGGCAAAATTTGGAAAAAAGACAAAAACATTTAAGGGACTTCTGGACCCAGAGAGTCTGTCAAGGTCTCCTGAAGACTCAGAGATTGATAGAAATGAAAAAAGGTAAGGCAAGAGCAAATGACCAAGGAAAAACACCAAAAATCACTGAGTCCAATTTAAAAAATTTCTGGAGATTTTAATTAAATTTATGAAGGATATAGAAGCTATACCCAATTTAAAAAGAGATGATCATGAATCCATGAGTGGGGAAAAAGTTGGAGCTAACCTTGGGCATAAAAGGACATGTGTTAGAAGTAAATTTTGGTGATTGACACACCCTGAAAATCAAGGATTTCCAAAGATGCAAATTTCCCAAGGAGGGAAAGGAGTTGGAGGAAAAATAAGAACTAGGAAATAATAGATAAATACACATGTGTAAGGAGGCAGGACAATGCTTAGCATGTGAGAAAGAAAAAAAAGATATTTCTGTGGAAAATAAAAGAAGGTAATATTGTGGTATTAAGAAGGAAAATAGAAATTTGTTGTGTGAGCATTGAGGTGTTAGGAAATAGTCGAAGACACAAAATTTTGTTGGAATATGAGGCTTATTCGCCCTTATGGATTCATGATCAGTCTTGGGGTTAATTGGATCAAGTGATTTGGCTGATCCATTCTAGGGTTGGGTGGAACTTGATTGCTCCTTCTATTTCCTAGGTTCATTTTTAAGTTATTTGATAAATTTTATGGATTTTTAATGTTATTGGTGAATGGATAATACATTATATGGTAGAAATAATATATGTTCATAATGTTTTTTCCATGTTGAGATTTATGTATGCAAGTAAAAATTGAATGTAATAAAGGATTGCATGAATTGGAATGTTGTTTCTAGAAAAATAAACCAAAATTTCAGTAAATTCCTTAAACAAATAGAATGCATAGTTTATACAAAAACATTACAAATAGTTCATGCTGGCCTATTCAAACTGAACACAACAACCCAAAATTTTATAGAGGGGACTATTAAAATTTTAGGAACAAATCACACTTTGATAAAGATTTCAACAACACTACAAATACAATTTTAAATGTGTAATTACATTTGAACGATGTATAAATTCTTATAAATACATTTAAAAATAATGATTAATGTGTAAGGTTCATTGTTCCATTCCTTTTCTATCTCAAGAGAGGAACCTAGATACCTTTCCTATTCTTCGAACTTCAGATCCACTTGAATAAGGAAGGTTTAACCTCAAATTTTGTCCATGAAAATGAGTATTAGTACCTTCTTTACCAATTTAAATTAAAGCACAATTAAAATAATAACATTATGGTACTATATCTTACAAGTTAAATATAATGGAAAATATAAATCAAAGTAAGTAATGATTACTTAGACCTGCTAATTCTTGCCCAAATCTGCGTTGCAACTGCATAGATTTTTCTATAGCAAAGTCGGTACTGCGAGTAAGGGTGGGTGAAGGTGAAAAAGAAAATCCTGATGGGTTCCTCGCATAGAGAGAGACCCATCATTAGTTAATGCATCCATCAATACTATTCCGATAAATAAATCAGTTATGGATTAAATAATAAAGCTATGCTCTAGTTACAAATGCATATTAAATAGCAAGAAAATATATAATAAGAAGATCTAAACATGTCTTTCTTCTTTGTTGATTAATTGGGTTGCTTTTCATTGATGTCAACCCTTGAAGAAAGTCCAATGGAGAACTCCGGTAGCACAAAGGTTTGGGTAATGGACCCAAGTTTGTTTGATGGATAATGGTATGCATTTTGATATATTTGTAGGTAATACTATTCTAGATGGATAGTACATGTCATGCCATTTCCGGTGGTATGTGGAACATCACATAACTCCTCATGGTTAGAGAGTTATGACCATGTGAAGTTGGAGAGTCATGAGTCATCTAGAAGCCCCAAAAGGTCAAAGTAGTCAAAGTGTTTGCAAAATAAATTATTTAAATAATAAAGTTAATTGAGAACTCCCTAAAATAAGGAAAGTGAGATGCTACATGAAAGTATAAATAAGAGGCAAGGCTCTCTTATTTAATTACACTTGAACCTATTGAATATCATTGAATATCTATTTTGTGAAAGGTTATTTGGGCAGGCATTATTGATAAAGAAAAGTGCAGAAGGAAACGTGTGGAAGGAAAAGTGCAGCATAAAAAGTGCAGTAGGAAAAGTGAAACTGAAAAAGTGTGGTAGGAAAAGTGCGGTAGAAAAAGTGCGACAAAAAAATCATGGCATAAAAAGTGCGACAGAAAAATCATGGTAGAAAAGGTGTGGCAGAAAAATCACAAGAGAAAAAGGGCGGCAAAAAAAGTGTGGCAGAAAAATTGCGACAACAACATGGTTGGGGTCTATTTATGAGAGATATGACACATCTTGTTTGAGGTATGTTTTGTGAGCTAGGTTTTATCTCTTGAGATGGTATTGGATGTTCAATATTGTTGAGGGATACAATTGGTATTTTGTTGTTGGTATTTGGCATATGGGTATTGGTATTTTGGTTGTGATGTGTTGCTGAATTTGCTGGTTTAGCTTGAGGCTACATAAAAGTGAGGTTGTGGAACATGGTTTGATGTAAGGATTTATGGTATTTGGTTTATGGATAGAGTGATGAATTTGTAGATAACTTTTGATGGTTGTATTGGTGTATGTCCTTGGTATATGGTTGAGGTACATGTTGGGTACATGGTTGAGACAAGTAGTTGATGAGTTGGCACATACATGAGGTGTATAGTTGATGAGTTGGCACATACATGAGGTGTATAGTTGATGATGTTGGTACATCTTGATGAGTCAAGGTTGATGCATGGTTGATGCATGATACATGTTGGTTTAGGTTATTGGTACATGTTGTTTGGTGCAGGTTGAATGGTATAGGCTGTTACAGGTTGATAATGGTAGTGGTTGATTCAGTGATAGTGACAGGTTGTCTACATTTGGGATTTATATTTCAGGGTGGTTGGATGGGGCAAGGATAGGTGGTTGTAGCCACCTTCCGGTTGTAGCTGAAGAACTTATGGGGTTGTAGCCTCCTTCTGGTTGTAGCCATAGAATTGGGGAGTTGGAGCTTCCCTCAGGTTGTAGCCTGAGAAACTAGGGGGTTGGAGCCTCCTTCCAATTACAGCTGGAAAACAAAGGAAGTTGGTGCTTCCAATGAATGTAATTATTCAAGAAATATAATAAAAATCATTCTATGGTTTTCTCCCTCTTTGGGTTTCCACGTAAAAACACTGGTGTATTGTGTATGTGTATGATTTCTCATCTGTTCATTGTTTATTTACTATGAAATTATTAGATGATAATGCTACATTGATATAACACTTGCATTATATGGTTAAAAAGAATTAAATTTCTCTATTACTGATTCACCCCCCCTCTCAGTAATCCAACAATTGGTATCAAAGCAGATTCCTTCAGAAATCAATTTAACCACTAAAAGGTAGATCATGGAGAGAAACAACATGTATAAAAATGGAATACCACAGTTTGGTGGACAGAAGTATGCATTTTGGATAAGAAGGATGAAAACATATATACAGGCACATGGATTTGAAATTTGGAAATCAATTGTAGATGGATACACAAAACCAACAGTTTCACAGACAAATGAAAGAGCAATAAAACTCAGGAAAAATAATTCTAAAGCCACAAATGCACTTCTGAATGGTCTTTGTGAATCAATTTGCACCAAAGTTATACATTGTAAATCCACTAAAGAGATTTGGGAAAAGCTCCAAAATACTTGTGAAGGAGATTTAAAAGTCAAAGCAACAAAGCTTCAAACTTATAGAGGTTAGTTCCAACAACTAAAGATGAAGGATGATGAGGATATTGCATCTTACTTCTTACGAGTCGATGAAACAGTAAATGCAATCATAGGATTGGGAGAATAAATCAAAGAATTTGTAATTGTTAAAAGGGTACTAAGAACTCTTCGTATGAGATTTGATCCTAAGATATCAACACTAGAAGAAAGAGTAGATCTAGACTCAATAAGCATGGACGAACTACATGAAATCTTCATAACATATGAAATGAGAACTGAACAGGAAAATCTAGATATAAAAGAAATAGTTTTCAAAGCATCCAAAAGGTCAAATAAAAAGGGAAAGAAAAAGAAAAAATAACATAGTAGCAACAGTGACATCTTGGAGTATGATGAATAAATGGCCAACTTTGTCAGAAGATTGAACAAGGGAACCAACGACAAATATAAAGGTAAGTTTCCTTTGATTTGTTTTGATTGTGATTGTATTGGTCATTTTTCTAACAAATTTCCTCATAATAAAAAGAAGAGGAATGATGAAGATTACTCAAATAGAAAACAAACATATAAATGCAAAATAACCACAAAGAAAGTTTTCAAGAAAATCTTATGCACCAAAGAAGACATCTCATCATCAGATGAAGATGAAGTCAGTTATAGTGAGACAGAAAGAGTTATGTTCATGGCAGTAGAAGACTCTGACAAACAAGACACCGAAGAAGAGTATGAATAGGCCGAAGAAGAATATGAAGAGGAAGAAGTTGACTACTGAGAAGAATTGTTGTGTTCCATAGAAGTTATAAGAAGATAAAATAATAAAAACAAGAAACTACAAGTGGAACTAGACAAGAAAGAAGACACTTAGGAACTAGAACAAATGATCACAAATTTGAAGGTTCAAATAAAACAAGATAAAAGAGTTGAAGAAGCACTCAAAGAACAACTAGAAGAAAGAGACAAGATCATTGGAAACTTAGAAGCAAAGATTGTCACATTAAGAAAGGATATTCAAAAGAAAAATATGCAGAACAACTCAAAAGTTTTGGATGACATTATCAACAGTCAAAAACCTCATCACAACAAGTCTGGACATGGATACAATCAGACAGAAAATGGATCAAGCTCCAAAACAACAGAGGAAGAAAAATATCCAAAAATCTATGTAGAAACAATCAAAGGGGATAGGAAGATCTACAAGGAAGATTATATGGACACTCCTCACCAAGAAGATTCATATTTCAGAATCAACAACCTATTAGACACACCTACCACACTTAGAGGGTGGGTGAATGAGTGTGGGGATCTTCTTCCCAAAACTTCCCTCTTACACAAAACTCATTAGTTAGCATTCGACATTTACTCATTACTCATTGTTGTCATTAATAATCAGTTATATGTGAATACATATCAACAACATATATCAACAGTATATCATCAACAAATCATCTCCACAAGGGACACAAGGAACACAAAATGTATGTACAAATTTTCTTTTTATTATGGACTTCAATCCAGGGGTTTTTCAGCAAGAACTAAATGGAGTACAACTCTACAAGAGAACCAAATTTATATGAAAGACACATCTTAAATTCTCAGCACCAACTGAGATGAGTCAAAAATCCTCAACATATATCAATCTGTACCATGAACAAGTGCATCAACCATGCACCAACCTATGCCAAACAACATGTAATCAACCTATACCATAACAAGTGCATCCAACCATGTACCAAGTATATACCAATCATGTGTAAACTACTCATCAACAATGACTCATCAATATGTACCAGCATCATCAACTATACACCTCATGTATGTGCCAACTCATCAACTTCTTGTCTCAACCATGACTAGTTTTGGATTAGTCAACAACCCTAACTTGAAATAATCATAACTTTGTACCTATAATGAATAAATATATGAAACTGATATAAAATTTTCGTCAGTGTGTTTTATGCAATTCCTCTAGGTTTCACTACTTGGAACCTCTCATAAAAGGCATTATATCAAAAATGGCATACCTTGCTGAATTCTGGCCTATTCTAGAGAGCGACCTTGTAGAACGTGCCCCACACATAATATTTGTTGAATAGATATGAACCTATTACACATAATACTAAAGAATGTAATCTAACCAACACAATTGTTCTCATTGAATTTGGATCTGTTATTAAGAAGTTATGACGTTTTTACCCAAAACACCTGTTTTAGACTAGTTTTAGTACTAGCCACAAACCCTATTTTCCACGGAGTGTATCTCCAAAAATACAACGACCCACAAGATGAATTTTTTACCATAGATACTTGGATATGCTTCCTCAACATAATATCAATCTCACGGTCTGACTCATTATAGAAAACAAGTTATTATAAAAATGGTGAGATGACCTGTAAATAACATACCTTAGAAAGAATCATGAAAAGAATTTATCCTCCCTTGAATTTCGGCCCTCTTTTCTTCACCTTTCCTCTAAAATTCAGCTTATATATCCTTTGGTTACCTTAGTCACCTATAGATATTCAATATTATCAAGTGTTCCACACCCAAAATTCTCAAGAAGCTCTCGGAAGAAGCTCTCCACCAATACTCCAAAAGATATTCTCACAAGAAGCTCTCCATTGATCCACAAAAAGGATGATCTACAAGAGACCATTGCTATCTTATTTATACTTTCATCCTCTGTTAAGCCCTAATGTTGGCTCATTACCCCTTAATTGGGGCATATTATATTAGTAATGTTATTTTATTTATGTCGGCTTTAGGCCATTAGTTGTAATTATACCTCCTAGTCTCCTATATATACCAAGGAGACATTTTCATTTTGAATCATCTTGTACTTGAACATTTAAGTGGGGTAAAAGGAGGTTTCCCCCTCGAAGAGGCTCATTATCTGAAATTATCTCTTTTTCAGGGTGTTGAGTACTTTTCTTGAGGTTTTTCTATGCTATATTGATGTTTGGTTCTTAACATATGGTATCAGAGCTCAAGGTCTTAGGGTTTCGCTGCTACATCTGAGACACTATGACATTTTTGCTATAAATTGTTTTCTACAATGTTTCAGGAGGAATGACTTGGAGGATATTTAGTAGACAGATCAAGGTACGTTGGGTTCAAAATTAAACTCATGAGGCCTTATAATTTCGGAGATACAGCCTGTATAAGATAGGGTTCTGGAATCATCCTGAAATGAGTCATTATGGAATTTTTGCTATAGAAAATTTTCTGTAGCATTTCAGACCTGAAATTTGGAGGCCATTTACAGAAATTAGCAAGGTATCTGTGGTAAAAATTTTAGCTTCTGGGTCATCTTAAATTTGTAGATACACCTTGTGTAAGATAGGGTATCTGACTAGTCCTATTGACTAGTCTCAAGAAGTTGTTCTAGGTAAAACAATCATAACTTCTTTCTAGAGTATCCAAATTGAGTGGGACTGGTTTCATTGGATCTTGGATAGTCTGTAGTATTTCAGGTGTGATTTCTAGAATTTGATATCAATTATTTTGTGCGGGGCATGCTGTACAAGTGAGATCTCCTGGAAAGGCCAAAAATTGGAAAGTTGTGACGAAGTTATTGTAAATTCCACTTGGTACATCCAATTTTGATCAGACCTGTGGCATTGCAGAGAAGAAATATCAGAGAACTACCCAAAAGAAAGTTTCAAACCCAGAAGGGATGAAAATTGGGAGATAGAATAGAACAAATATTGTCTAGCAGAACCGCCTCAAAATCAAGATTCAAAAGTGATACTTGGCCAACATGCCACCAAAAAAGGGACCTTCTACACCAAATGAGCCTCTAGAAAATCCGAATTGGACTCTTGATGAAGGTGAATAAATGCGTAGGGACATAAATGAGCTACAAAAGAAGATGGATTCAATGGAAGCTAAGTTGATGGATTCAATAGAAGCTAAGTTGGAAACTAAGATGGATGGCTTAAAAGGGGAGATCATGGAAGTATTGAAAAATTTCGTAACAGAGAAGACACCCAAAAGAGAAAATGCATCCCATGAAATTCATGATGAGGACACAAGGAAGGTGAATCAAGAATGGAGAAACTCCAACTTTGGTTTGAAGACCAAACACGTTCCTAAGATTGATATGAGGAAGTTTGATGGCAAGGACCCAATCACATGGATACTTCAGATGGAGCAATTCTTTGATCTCCATAATGTGCCACATACACAAAAGGTACGAATTGCTTCTTTATATTTAGAACCTAATCAATTTGTTTGGTATCGATGGCTTTGTTCTCGTAAATCACTCGTCACTTGGACAATTTTCACGGAAGAAATGATAGCACACTACGAGGATACAAGGAGCAATACCTTCTTTAGCCAATTGATAAATCTCAAGAAAAAGGGTTCAGTTACCGAGCACATTAAGAACTTCTAAAGATTGAATATAAAGGTAACTGATATTCTAGATGAACACTTGATTGATGTATTCATAGGAACTTTAAAGGATAACATTCAACATGAGGTTTGCCTTTGGGAACCAAAATCATTGGAGAATGCATTTAAGGTGGCAAGAAATGTTGAAAGTAAAAATATGGCTATGGCTACTAGAAGGACCTATCCTAACATCTATAGAGAGAACAATGCACCTTCTCCTAAAACACCTCAACCTACAAGGTTGACACC
>ML778614.1:128298-142287 GCA_009831015.1 Picea engelmannii
TCCAATAGTTTTTTCTCTACTTCTTCCATGGGATAACAATAAATTGATTTTATCCAAACTACTTCTAGATTTTCTTCTTCACTTGTAGAGAAAAATTCAACATCATCACATTTTGAATTATTGCAATCAAGGGTTTGTGTAGATTCTTTACCTTCATCCATTTTGTCAACATCTTTGCCTTCATTTGAAATGTATTCAAGATATTCCTTTTTTCCAACATCATCACTTTTAGAAATAATGCAACCAAGATTTTTTGGATATTATTTACCTTCATGTGTCTTGATGGAGTTGTCTTCAATGTCTTTCTTCTCCTTCTTGCTTTGATGTGTCTCCTCTAGCTTTAGCCATAGATCCTTGGCGGAAGTGCATTGTTCCATACTTTCTTTGATAGGGATTGAGAGTCCACTAAGAATGGTATTGAGAGCTAATGCATCATTCTTCTTTTCTTCCCTTTGAGCTGCAAACTTTGACTTGTTCTTCAATGAAACTGATCCACCAATGGCTTCCTTCCAAATAGTTGCTCCCATTTCCTTCAAATGTACTCTCATCTCTATTCTCCAAGTAGAATAGTTTTCCTCATTAAGGATTGGAACTTTATCATCCATTTGTGTGTCTATGGATCTCCTTCAAGCTTGTTAAGGCTTGTAATGAAGGCTCACTCTGATACCAATTGTTAGACACACCTACCACACTTAGAGGGGGGAGGGTGAATGAGTGTGGGGATCTTTTTCCCAAAACTTCCCTATTACAAAAACTCATTAGTTATCATTCGACATTTACTCATTATTCATTGATTTCATTAATAATAAGTTATATTTGAATACATATTAGAAACATATATCATCAATATATAATCAACAAATCATCTCCACAAGGAACACAAGTAACACAAGATGTATGTACAATTTTTCTTTTTATTATGGAGTTCAATCCGGGGGTTTTTCACAAACAACTGAATAGAGTAAAAATATACAAGAGAACTAGCTCTGTATGAAATACTCATCTTACATTCTCAGTACCAACTGAGATGAGGCAACAATCCTCAATAGATATCAATCTGTACCATAAACAAGTGCATCAACCATGCACCGACCTGTTCCAAACAACATATAATCAACCTGTACCATAAAAAAGTGCATCCAACCATGTACCAAGTATATACCAATCATGTGTCAACTAATCATAAAAAATGACTCATCAATATGTACCAACATCATCAACTATACACCTCATGTATGTGCCAACTCATCAATTGCTTGTCTCAACCATGACTAGTTTTGGATTAGTCAACAAACCTAACTTGAAATAATCATAACTTTGTACCTATAATGAATAAAGATATGAAACTGATACATAATGTTCTTCGGTGTGTTTAATACAATTCCTCCAGTTTTCACTACTTAGAACCTCTCAGAAAAATAGTTATAGCAAAAATGGCATACCTTGTTGAATTCTGGCTTATTCTAGAGAGTGACCTTATAGAACGTGCCCCACACGGAATATTTGTTGAATCGATATGAAACAATTAAAAAGAATAATAAATATTGTAATATAACCAAAACAATTGGTCTCACTGAATTTGGATCTGTTATGAAGAAGTTATGTTGTTTTTACCCAAAACACTTGTTTTAGACTAGTTTCAGGACTAGCCACAAACCCTATTTTCCACAGAGTGTATCTCCAAAAATACAATGAACCAAAAGAGAAATTATTTACCATAGATACTTGGATATGTTTTCTCAATGGCATATCAATATCATGGTCTGAATCATTATAGAAAACAAGTTATTACGAAAATGGTGAGATGACCTGTAAATAACATACCTTAGAAAGCATCATGAAAAGAATTTATCCTCCCTTGAACTCTGGCCCTCTTTTCTTCACCTTCCCTATGAAATTAGGCTTATATATCCTTTGGTTACCTCGGTCACCTATAGATATTCAATATTCTCAAGTGTCCCACACCAAAAATTCTCAAGAAGCTCTCACAAGAATCTCTCCACCAATACTCCAAAATATATTCTCACAATAAGCTCTCCATTGATCCACAGAAAGGATGATCTACAAGAGACCATTTCTGTCTTATTTATATTTTCATCCTCTAGGTTAATTTACCCATTTTTAGGTCACTTAACCCATTTCTAGGTCACTTAACCTATTTTCCTTATTTTAGGGTTAACAACTTTCCATAAATAGAAAGTTCTCCAATACATTATCATTTAAATATTCCTTCTTGATTTTGTCACCTTACTTTATCATTTCTTGATTTTTTCACTTCTCTTTATTATTTAAATAATCCACCTTGACTTTGTCACTTTACTTTATCATTTAAATAATATTAACCATTTCTAGGTCACTTAACCTATTTTCCTTATTTTAGGGTTAACCACTTTCCATAATTAGAAAGTTCTCCAATATTTTATCATTTCAATAATGATTTATTCTTTTAGGTTACTTTGAATTCTTTGAACTTGGGGGATTCAATCCTTCATGTGGGGTTCCTTCATCATCGTAAGGCCATAACTCTCAAACCATGACGAGTTATGTGACATTCCACATACCACCGGAAATGGCATGACAAGAACTATCCATCTAGGATAATTTCACCAACAATTTCCTTGATCTTCATCTCATTATTCCACATACAAGAATGGGTCCTCCAACTATTCTTCTAGGATAACTCAATCCGCAAAGAATATTCCCATGAGGGATTTCACCATAAGGGGACCACTTTGGAGTTCATCCATTTGTGCACCTTATCAACCATGATAAGAAAATAATGAGAGCATGGGTCGTCCAACCATTCTTCTAGGATAATTCAATCCGCAAAGCGTCTTCCCATGAGGTATTTCACCATAATGGGACCACTTTGGAGTTCATCCATTTTTTCACCTTATCAATCATGATAAGACAATAATGAGTCATCTATACATTTTTCCAACAATGCATATTATACCAATGAAACCACATCGATCCATCTTCATCATGTATCAATGACAACTCATTGATCCATCTTCATCAAGGACAATACATATTACATTACATCAATCATCAATTAATCAATCCTTTGGCATCAATCAATCACTTGACATAAATCAATGACATCAATCATTCAAACCATTGGCATCAATGACAACATGATCCAACAAAACCGATAGATAGTCCTTATGAAGAAGAAGGATTCAAAAGAGTAAATCCTTTCAGAAGACCTTCAACTCCCAGATATCAAACTATATTTTTTGTTTTATGTTATGCATGTAATAATTTTGGACATAAAGCTATGAATTGTAGAGATAAAAACAGGAACATAAACAACTTTGAAAGTCATACACAAAAGGGTTATCCAAGAAGGCCTAGTGAAACACATATAAGAAGTTACAACATGTTTGAATCATTGAGCACTGAAGTGGAATTCTACAAGTGTAACAAATTTGGACACATGGACAAAAATTGTAGAATGACAGTTCTTCTTAGAGAACCACAACAAAACAACAACAGTCATAGACATGAACCTCATAAGAGAACATGGATAAGAAAGAAGAATCAATATAGCAATGAAGAATGCACACTCTCTCTACAAGATAAGTAGAAGAAACGTGGTTGGTATGTTGACAGTGGTTGTTCAAAACAAATGACAGGTGATAAAGACAGTTTCTTACATTAAGAAAGGAAAGAGATGGACCAGTCTCCTTCGAAAATGATTATTCAACTAAAATCACTAGATAAGAAACAGTCAGAATTGGAAACAAGAATACCAAGGCATAAAATGTTCTAATAGTAGAAGATATGAGACATAGTATTGTAAGTGTGATTCAAATGTGTGACCAATTTCATAAAGTTACTTTCGATTCACAAAAGTGAGAGATAAGAAAAGAAGGTTCAGGAAAATTGATTGCAACAACTGCAAGAACTTCAAGCAAGATATATGTACTAAGTGAAATTGGAAATGAAAAGTGTTGTCTAGGAAAAGAAGATGAAAATTGGCTATGGAACAAAAGAATGGGTCACATACACTTTCATAACCTTGTCAAAGTCAACAAAAAGGAAACAATTAGAGAAATGGCCAGGATTATGAAACCAACCAACACTTTATACAAGCATTGTCAACAAGGAAAGCAAAGAAAGACTAGGTTTAAATCAAAATAATATTCAATGACAATACCACTAGAAATTGTGCATACTAATCTAGTTGGACCAAATACAACAAAGGGTTTAAAAGGTGAGAAATACCTTATGTTATTAGTTGATGATTATATAAGAATGACTGCAGTTTTCTTTCTCAGGAATACGTCAAAAGCTTTTGAAAAATTCAAGGTCTACAAGGAAATGGTTGATAATGAAATGCATTCAAAAATCAAATGTTTGAGATATGATAATGGAGGAGAGTTCACTTCAAAGGAATTTATGGACTACTGCAGTAGGCATGGAATAAAAAGGAAATTCTTCGTTGCTAGGACACCTCAACATAATGGAGTTATTGAAAGAAATAACACGACAGTACATGAAATGGCTTGAACAATGTTAATGGATTCCAAATTGACAGATATCTTTTGGACACATGCAATGCATACAATGGTTCACATTCAAAACATAGTAATGCTCAGAAAAAACACTGTAAAAACTCCCTATGAGATATGGAAAGGAATACCAACAAATGTGAAACACTTCAGAGTATTTGGTAGCAAATACTACATCAAAAGAGAAGATGGGAGAATGGGAAAGTTTGACTCTCGTGTGGAAAAATGAGTACTTGTTGGTTACTCAAGTACAAGGAAAGCATACAAGTGTTACAATTTGAGGTTGAACAAAGTTGTGGAAAGCATCAATGTAAAAATTGATGAAACAGGTGGAGATGAATTAAAGGAAGAAGAAAATGAATCAATGGAACAACTTTACAAAGAAGAAGCAGAAGATGAAGAAGAAGTAGAAGGGGAAGATGAAGAGGATTAGACAGAAGTAGAAGAGCAAGTTTAGCAAGTGCCTCCAAAGACACCTAGAAAACAAGTATAGAAGAATCATCCTTCAGATTAGATTATCATAAACAAAGATGCAGGAGTTGAGACTAGAAGAAGAATTCATTCACCATAATAAACGCACCTAGCACTCTCATCTATGATTGAACCAAAAAGTTTTCAAGAGGCCAGGAAGGGTGAATTTTGAAATAAGGCCATGTATGAAGAATTGGATCAAATAGAGAAGAATGACACTTGGGAATTGGTTCCAAGACCAAAGAATAAGAATTTGATTGGCACAAAGTGGGTATTCAGAAATAAATTGAATGGAGATGGACATGTTACAAGGAACAAATCTAGATTGGTATGTAAAAGATATGCATAGGTTGAAGGAATAAACTTTGAAGAGACATTTGTTCTAGTTTCTAGAATGGAAGCAATCCAATTTCTCCTAGCTTATGCATGCTCCATGAATATTAAAGTGTATCATATGGACATGAAATCATCTTCTCTGAACGAGGAACTTGAAGAAGAATTCTACATTGAACAACTAGAATGATTTCAGTTGTCAGAGATTGCAGATTATGTGTGTAAATTGAAGAAGGCCTTGTATGGTCTAAAACAGGCTCATAGAGCATGGTAATTTAGACTGGATAAATATCTACAACAGGCAAGGTTCATAAAAGGAAGAGCAGACAACAACCTCTACATCAAGGTAACTCAAGATAGTATTTTATTAATTGAATTTTATGTTGATGATATTATTTTTGGAAGTACTGATGACAAGTTAAGCCAGAAATTTGCAAAGGATATTCAAAATTAATTTCAAATGTAGTTACTTGGAGAACTATCCTTCTTTCTGGGTCTTCAGATATGTCAAAGAAACCAAAGAATTTTTATTTCTCAAACTAAGTATATCAGAGAAATGCTAAAGAGGTTCAGAATGGAAGATTGCAAACCAGTTACCACTCCTATGAAAACCAGTTGCAAGTTGAGCAAAGATGATGATTCAAAGTCTATAGACCAGAGGCAATACAAGTCAATCATTGGTATCTTACCATATGTGACAACATCCATACTAGATGTAATGCATACATTTGGGTAGGTGACACGATTTCAAGAAACACCAAAGGAATCCCATGTATTAGTAGTGAAGAGGATTTCCAGATATCTTAAAGGAACAAAAGAGTTTGGATTATGGTATCCAAAAATAAAGTATCTATCACTTATTTCCTACATAGATGCCAATTGGGAAAGTTGCATTGATGATCGATGAAGCACCAGTGGAGAAACATTCTACTTGGGTGAGTGTTTAGTATCATGGTTAAGCAAGAAACATTCATCAATATCCTTATCTATATTCAAGGCAGAGTATATTGCAGCAACAACATGTTGTACACAGGTTCTATGGATGAAACAAAATCTGACATATATACAGGTTGAGTATGATGAGCCCATTCCAATCTATTGTGATAATACAAGTGCCATTAGTATCTCAAAGAACCCGATGATGCACTGCAAGACAAATCACATTCCAATAAATTATCACTTTCAACGGGAACAGGTTGCAGTGAAAAACATCAGAGTTGAATATGTGGGCACAAAAGAACAAGTGGTAGACATATTTACAAAACTGCTTCCATGGGAAGCCTTTGAGTATCTTTACCAGAGACTCGAAATAATTTCTACTCCAAAATGAATGCTTTTCAATGTTTATCTTATATGTCTTAGATTTACACGAGGAAGCACCATAAATAGGACAGTTCAGGTCGGGAGTTCAGTTTCAGGAAGAGTTCAGTCGGGGGGAGTATCCCCAAGGACAATTCAGTTAGGGGGAGAAGCCCCAGATGGAAGGATACCTTTTCCATTGATGACAAAGGGGGAGAGATTTATCAGATGCATAACACAAAGTCATGGTTCTAGGGGGAGCGATGGTCATATGGGGAGCATGTGTGATATGACTTCAGTATTGCATGACATGACTTCAATATTTCATCAGAGGTTTTCCATCAATGCCAAAGGGGGATATTGTTGATTAATTGGGTTGGTTGTAATTGATGTCAACCCTTGAAGAAAGTCTAGTAGAAAATTTCGGTAGCACAAAGGTTTGGGTAATGGACCCAAGTTTGTTTGATGGATAATGGTATGAGTTTTGATATATTTGTAGGTAACACTATTCTACATGGATATTACATTTCATGCCATTTCTGGTGGTATGTGGAACATCACATAACTCCTCACGGTTAGAGAGTTATGGCCATGTGAAGTTGGAGAACCATCATGAGTCCTCTAGAATCCCCAAAAGGGTCAAAGTAGTCAAAGTGTTAGCAATTTTTTTTATTTAAACAATAAAGTTAATGGAGAAGTCCCTAAAATAAGGAAAGTGGGATGCTACATGAAATTATAAATAAGAGGCAAGACTCTCTCATTTAATTACACTTGAACCTATTGAATATCATTGAATATCTATTTTATGAAAGGTTATTTGGGCAGGTATTATTGATAGAGAAAAGTGCTATAGGAAAAGTGCGGTAGAAAAAGTGTTGTGGTAAAAGTGTGGTAGAAAAAGTGTGACAGAAAAAGTGTGGAAGGAAAAGTGAGGTAGGGTAACTGCGGTAGAAAATGTGAGACAAAAAAATTGTGGCAGAAAAAGTGTGACAGAAAAATCATGGCAAAAAAAGTGTGATAGAAAAATCACGGTAGAAAAATCATGGTAGGAAAATCGTGGCAGAAAAAGTGCATAGAAAATTCATGGCATAAAAATCTCGACAGAAAAATTTCGGCAAAAAAATCGCGGAAACAACATGGTTGGGGTCTATTTATGAGAGATATGACACATCTTGTTTGAGGTATGTTTTTTGAGCTAGGGTTTATCTCTTGAGATGGTATTGGATGTTCAATATTGATGATGGATACAGTTGGTATTTTGTTGTTGGTATCTATCATATGGGTATTGGTTGTGATGTGTTGCTAAAGTTGCTAGTTTAGCTTGAGGCTACATAACAGTGAGGTTGTGGCACATGGTTTTATGTAAGGGTTTATGGTATTTGGTTTATGGATAGAGTGATGAATTTTTAGATAACTTTTGATGGTTATAATGGTGTATGTATTTGGTATATGGTTGAGGTACATGTTGGGTACATGGTTGAGACAAGTAGTTGATGAGTTGGCACATACATTAGGTGTATAGTTGATGAGTTGGCACATACATGAGGTGTATAGTTAATGATGCTGGTACATCTTGATGAGTCAAGGTTGATACATGGTACATGTTAGTTAAAGTTATTGGTACAGGTTGTTTGGTGTAGGTTGATTGGTACAGGTTGTTACAGGTTATTGGTACTAGTTGACAGTGGAAGTGGTTGATTTAGTGACAATGACAGATTGTCTACATGTGGCATTTATATTTCAGGGCAGTTGGACGGGGCAAGGATAGGTGGTTGTATCCACCCTCCGGTTGTAGCCAGAGAAATTAGGGGGTTGTAGCCTCCTTCTGGTTGTAGCCAGAGAATTGGGGAGTTGTAGCTTCCCTCATATTGTAGCCTGAGAAACTAGGGGGTTGGATCCTCCTTCCATTTGTAGCTAGAAAACAAAGGAAGTTGATGCTTCCAATGAATGTAATTCTTCAAGGCATATAAGAAAACACATTCTGTGGTTTTCTCCCACTTTGGGTTTTCACGTAAAAACACTGGTGTACTGTGTATGTGTATGATTGCTCATTTGTTCATTGTTTATTTACTCTGTAATTATTGGATGATAATGCTACACTGTTACAACACTTGCATTATATGATTACAAAGGTTTAAATTTATCTATTATTGATTCACCCCCCCTCTCAGTAATCCAAAATTCTTTTTATATACCTAGAAAGTATTGACAGTCATTGAGACTCCATAGGAAATATTGAGTTTAGGAATCTGGGAATAGAATACAATGAATTTAATGTGAAATAAATTCAAATCATTTTTTGCACAGATCTGATATAGGGATGAGAACTATACAATAAATACAATTTTCAAATAATGATTAATGACAAGGGTAAATTGTTGAATCTAGACTCTCTAATATTTTGTTGATCATACAAACTTGCAGGAATATAACTGAACCTGTATGAACATAAAAGAAAAAGAAACAAGAATGAAGGAAATATAGCTTCTGGGAAAATTTATCATGGATAAAAATCAATTGGCGTCTTGGAGAATACATGATATCGGATGAATATGACGATGTTACAACAACGAAAAAAAATAGTTAGAGTAATTATTATTGTTGGCACAAAATTAATCAGACCAGGGTCCTTCTCAGGTTACCAAAAAAAGGCACAGAGTAGTCTATAGCACTGACATTTTCATCTCCTCTGAAGAGAAGAAGTCTCACCTGAAGTGCAACCAAGACATAAGGATAGGGAAGGGAAAGGAGAATACTTAGGTGGGTTTCCAGAACCTTCAAGATTCACCATGACTTGTGCAAAATAGACTAACTATAGAACATATCTAATCTCATTCATACTGGAACTAAAGATACTCAAGTTGCAGAAGCATTTGTAAACAAAGATATCGCATTGACCTTATCAAGCATAAATAAATATTGTAAAGAGACAATTAATAAGCATAAACACATAATGACACATTATATTTCAAAATTTTGGGTCCTTCTTCATCTATTATCATCGGGGCTTCTCGAGTACAATCTTACAGATACAAATCAATACTCTATTACAACATTATGGCTCGGGGCTCTTGACACAGAGCTCTAAATACCCTTGTTCCCACAATTGTATACAAATTACAATTACAAAACCTTTTCTGAACTACACCCAACCAACAATAGCCAACCCAACCCAACTAAAAAATCAACCCTTTTACAATAATATGCATCTCATATATAGGCTGAGTGCGACCTTATAGCTTTGGGCTCACATGCTTTCTTGTTTTGTTGTAATTGATTTTTCCTTGCTGGTGTTGTGTTGTCCCTTTTCACAACTGATTTATGTTCCTTTACTTGCTCCACTATCCAAATCTTTATGTATCTTGTCCAACTCATGTTTGATCAAAACTGGAACTGTAGTCCTTCTTGAGAAGCTTCAAACCCAAAAATGAAGGGCCCAACATGCTCCGAACACAAGCCTTGACTCACCCTCGAGTCAAGTACTTGACTCTTTCACGACTTCTAGGAGTGCCTATTACTTTCCCTTGTCCTCCTTCTCCGCTTTTCTTTCCTCTTCTTCTTGTGCTTTCACTTTCTCTGCCTCTTCAAATGAAGGGCCCAAATCTAGGACCAACTCTAAGGACTGCTTCCTGACTTCCTGGAAACTCCCAATTTTATCTTGCCACTTCTTGGCAAGGAGTGAGGCCTCAACTACAAACTGCCGAGTCACATCTGTGATACATATTTTGGGCTTGGATGCGACCAGAGAGTTCCATTCAGAGGTGGCTATAACATCTACCTGATGCATTTGCATATACACTGTCTGAATGATAGGTCAAAATTCGCATAGCTCCTTCTTGGCTATGGATTGCGCTTCAAACAAAGTGTTCAACTCATTATCCGCTTACTGAATTTGATCAAATTTCTCTTGCTTCTCAAGAGGGTCAATGGTGACCGCAACTTCTTTGTTGAGAAACTAGATTCTTGTGCACAAGTCCTCTAGAGTTTGGTTGTACTTGGCCATAATTCCCATCCAGTCGTTGACTTCACGAAATATTTGTGTGCACTCAGTTGTGTGCTTGTGTAGTTATTCTTGAGCATTGTTACCTTCCAACACTATTTTCTCCATATGCTCCTACAACTTCTGAGGTTTTTGTTCTACTTCCTGTTGGCTTTGCCACAAATGTACTTCCATATGCTCTGCATGAATAGCCATCTATGACCATGCTCCCTGGAGCAGCTTGATTTGATGCTTAGGCTCTCCTGCAACACTAGATTCTGGAAGTTGGGGTGCTACCTTCCTTATTTCTGACCAAGCTTCAACAAGCCTCTCCTAGAATCTCTCCAGTTTCTTCTTCGCCTAGATCTTGGCGTATTCTTCTCATGGTATGCACACTTTAGCAAGGAGTGCTTCCTCCCTTGTGAACTTTGCACTCATTTAGGCCTACTGGAGCCTCTACTCTAGTTGATCAATTAAGGCTTTGATAATTCCAACTAGCTGTGTTGCTGGCCACTGTGCAAGGTTAGCGGAGGAACGGGTGGCTTCCTTGGGTACTCGGGCCTGTAGTGGAAGTCCACTGGCCATTGAATTATCTAAAGGAGTCTCCACCTCCTCCTCTTTTTTAGATTGTCCTGGCATAAGCCTCAACCTCAATGCCGATGGAAGGAACGTTAGAAAATCTGTTCGGGCAAGGCAGAGTTGCAACAACTCTGTGCACTGTTGAGGGTTTTGGAGGACTAGCTCCATCTATTCCGGTACCGATGTTTCACTTTTTACTGAGGCCATCTCAGGTTCCTTATGAACCTCAGGTACCTCTGCGTGAATTAGATATATTCTATCCATCCACATGCTTCTATCATGTACCCTGCTGATCAGAAACTTGGTACACCTCGTAACTTCTCCAGTGGTGCCAAAAAATGGAAAATCGATGAGGTTCATGATGGTATAGTTGAACAGATTAATGAACTTGGGATTTGGCATGAACTACATGCCTCCCAAGTCATCTGGAGCGACACTCTAGAAGACATCAATGTTCATCTGAGGGAGAAAACCCTGGTCTATCAGGTTAAGGTTGAGGACCTTGAATTTCTCGACCTTCCATTTGAGATCGCCCACTATCTCGACTTGGGAGTCACAGGGCTCGTTTGGTACTACATCCTTTGATATGAAACTTCTTCTCCTTGTAGCTCTTGACATGGTTAGTATGAACTATCGACAAATTCCATAGATGAAACATGGATTGGGGATCACGACTGAGGGTTGAGGGATTACACAGGCTTTCTCACACTTAAGAATTCACAAATCTCTAAGTTATCTATGGGAAATGTGTCCTATGCTGAGTTCATAGAAACTTATACCTAGGCTTAGCTGGAAAGTTTTGTAATAACTGGTATGCATCATTAACCCTATAGATGCAACTTGGATCTGAGTTGTCCAATGGAATTGGTTAACGGGGTAAATCTATTGGGTGATCTCGTCATTTACTGGGCAAGTTGGTCAGGGACATGGCTGATTCTAGACCTTACTATTTAATGGATGAGAATCCTAGCATGAATACCAATGTCATATTTGTGTATCACATCTTTATGGTTTAATAGAATTCGTGCGGGGTATTATAGCAGTAATAAAGGTTTTGACTGGACCAGTTTCGTGTGGTGCATGGACTAGGATTGCATCTAAATTTGTTGTCCCTCTGACTACAAAGGGGTTCCCATCATATTTAATGACTGCCATTAATAGCTTTGTGGCTCTTCAGATCCTATGCTTCCAAGTAAGAAGTTCTGCATCAAACAACACTTAGACATAAAAAAATGACCTACATGTCATGGCAAAACAATGCACTCTTCGACTTTATTAACCGAATTCACATAAATTGAAAACAACTCAAATATAACTATTATACATACTCCCTTGGACTAGAGAAAAATTATTTTAGCTTAGTTCTGAGACATATAGGGCTTCAGGTGAGCTCCATTCACCCATCCTGGCTGCATCATACCATCTAGTTGCGCAAGTCTGACTGCCCTAGAAGGTCGGATATCTGCAACTATAAATGGTCCCAACCAATGCATTCACAACTTTCCTGGATGTTTCTAGTATCAATTGTCATAAAGTAGGACCTTATCTTCTTACACAAATGCTTTGGTATTAATGTGTCTATCATGTCAAGATTTCTACCTTTCTTTCTCAGCTCATTGATGGAAGTCTGCTAATAACTTGGTCTCTTCAATTTCTTGCAATTCCATGAGCCTCCACACAACTGATTCATCCTCTGACATGTGTGTAATCTGTGCAATGTATAAAATTGAAGTAATGAATTCTGCAGGTACCACAACCTCTTTCCCATAAAATAGCTAAAATGGAGTGTACTTATGGAGTTTCTTTTTGGTTTTCCTATAAGCCCATAAAATTGTTGGGACTCTATCATCCCAATCCTCCCTGTTTGCACAAAAAACCTTCATTAATCCTCTCTCCAAAATCTTGTCAAACGCTTCCACTATTTCGTTGGCTTGTGGATGGTAGGGACTACTTTTATGATGTTGGATCAAGAACTATGTTGTAAGATTTTGTATTGTACTACGGATAAAATGACCTCCTGTTAGGAACCAAACAACAATATAGCATAGAAAAACCTTAGAAAAAGTACTCAATGCCTTGAAAAAGAGATAATTTCATATAATAAGCCTCTTTGAGAGGGCAACCTCCTTTTACCCCACTTAAATGTTCAAGTATCATATGATTCAAAATGAAAAATATGTCTCCTTGGTATATATAGGAGACTAGGAGGTATAATTACAACTAATGGCCTAAAGCCGACATAAATAAAATAACATTACTAATATAATATGCCCCAATTAAGGGATAATGATCCAATATTAGGGCTTAACATGCCCCTCCCCTTGAGACAAGTGTTGTCCGCAACGCTTGAGTAAATCTGGATGCTTCTGTATAAAAGACTCATCTTCCCAAGTGGAATCTTTAGTCGGTAGTTTCCTCCATTTAATGAGATACTCTAAAATGGATCTATTCCTCAACTGGTGAATTCTTGTGTCAGTGATGGCTTCAGGCTCCGATATGATTTTTCCTTCCTCATCAAGTTCTAGAAATATAGTTTGAACTGGGATCTTTTCGCCTTTAACCTTCTTTAATCATTAAACATGGAAAACGGGGTGTACTCGTGAAGATGCAGGCAACTCCAATTTGTATGCCATAGTGCCAATATTTGGCAACACCTTATAAGGGCCACAGTACTTTGGTGATAATTTATTATCCTTCTTGGCTTGCTTGAGGGACATCTGTTTGTATGGTTGTAGTCTTAAAAACACCCAATCCCCTACTTCAAAACTTATTTCACTACGATGTTGATCTGCTTGTTGTTTCATGCGATTC
>ML778614.1:148401-160461 GCA_009831015.1 Picea engelmannii
TGATTGGGTCCTTGCCATCAAACTTCCTCATATCAATCTTAGGAACGTGGTTGGTCTTCAAACCAAAGTTGGAGTTTCTCCATTCTTGATTCACCTTCCTTGTGTCCTCATCATGAATTTTATGGGATGCATTTTCACTTTCAAGTGTCTTCTCTATTATGAAAATTTTCAATACTTCCATGATCTCCCCTTTTAAACCATCCATCTTAGTATCCAACTTAGCTTTCATTGAATCCATCATCTCTTGTAGTTCATCTTTTGTTACTATATTCTTTTGTAAATCATTTATGTCCCTACACATTTCTTCACCTTCATCAAGAGTCTAAGTAGGATTTTCTGGAGGCTTAGTTGGTGTAGAAGTTCCCTTTTTGGGTGGCATGTTGGCCAAGTATCACTTTTGAACCTTGATTTTGAGGTGGTTCTGCTAGACAATATTTCCTCTGCTGTATCTCCCAAGTTTTGGCCCTTCTAGGTATGAAACTTTCTTTTATGTAGTTCTCTGATATTTCTTCTCTACAATGCCATAGGTCTGATCAAAATTGGATGGGCCAAGTGGAATTTATGGTAACTTCCCCACAACTTGCCGATTTTTGGCCTTTCCAAGAGATCTCACTTGTATAGTGTGCCTCACCCAAAATAATTGATATAAAATTATGAAACTCGCACCAAAAATACTACAGACTGTCCATGATCCAATGAAACTAGTACCACTCAATTTGGAAACTCTAGGAAGAAGTTATGATTGTTTTACCTGGAACACCTTCTTGAGACTAGTCAATAGGACTAGTCAGATACCCTATCTTACACAAGGTGTATCTACAAATTTAATATGACCTAGATGCTAAAATTTTTACCAACGATACCTTTTTAATTTCTATAAATATCCTCCAAAATTCAGGGTCTGAAATGTTACGTAAACAATTTTATAGCGAAAATGCCACAATGACTCAGTTCATGATGATTCCATAGCCCTATAGTGTACAGGATGTATCTCCGAAGATATAAGGCCTTAGGAGCTAAATTGTGAACCCAATGTACCTTGATATGTCTACTAAATATCCTCCAAGCGGTTCATTCTGAAACATTGTAGAACAAAAGTTATAGCGAAAATGCCAAGGTGTCTCAAATGTAGCAGTGAAACCCCAAGACCTTGAGCTCTGATACCATATGTTAGGAACCAAACAACAATATAGCATAGAAAAACCTCAGATAAAGTACTCAATGCCTTGAAAAAGAGATAATTTCAGATAATAATCCTCTTCGAGGGGGCAACCTCCTTTTACCCCACTTAAATGTTCAAGTACCAGATGATTCAAAATGAAAATGTCTCCTTGGTATATATAGGAGACTAGGAGGTATAATTACAACTAATGGCCTAAAGCTAACATAAATAAAATAACATTACTAATATAATATGCCCCAATTAAGGGGTAATGAGACAATATTAGGGCTTAACACCTACCTGGTCATTGGTCCGACTCCTAGGACATCCAAACCGAGTGATAATATTTTAAAAAATGAACCTAGCAACAGTATCAGTTGAACAATCTTGGACAGGTGCTGCCTCAACCCAACGTGTAAGGTAGTCAATTGCGATAATAATATAACTATCCTTTGAATTCTTAGCGGTGGGGTTAATTGACCCAATGAAGTGAACCACCCATTTCTCAAATGATTTTAGAGCTTGAACTGGCTGAAGAGGAAATTCATATTGTCGTGATGGCTTACCCACTTTTTGACAAACGTCGCAAGATATAGCATATGCCTTTTCATATTTGAAGAGCATGGCTCACCATAGTCCAACTTGGAGGAATTTTTGCAGAGTGGCCTTTCCTACAACATGACCTCCCGCAAATCCACTATGGCACTCCCACAATATGTATTGCATTTCATGATCTAAGACACATATCCCGAGGATACTATCTAGTCCCAACTTATACAATTTCCCCACAATCAATTGATATTCCACTGCTCTAACCACCACGTGACGTTTCTAAGTTGTGGAGTACATTTCTGGGCATGCCCCTGTACTTAATAAGACCACTATGTCTTCTAGGCATTCTGGTATAGCCTCAACCCAGAACATGTTTGCATCTGGGAGTTGATCGTCAACTTCTCCGCCACTTTCTCCTGACTCTAATCTATACAGGTGATCAGGCCCCATGTTTTATCTTCTAGGTTTAATGATTACGTCAAATAAAAATTCCTGAAATAATAACAACCATTGACAAATTATTCCTTCCGGAACATGTTTGTTAACTAGATATTTTAATGTAGAATGATCACTAAAGAACTTAAAATGAGAGCCTAACAAATAATGTCTAAACTTCTATAAAGCGTAAATCATATCTAAACCCTCCCTTTCTGTGGTTGTATAGTTGTGATCATCTTGCGACAACTTCCTTCTAGAAAAGTATATAGGATTATTCAAGGCTCCATATCATGGTTGTGCTAGGATGGATCCTAGGGAAATACCTTATATGTCTATGTGCACATGAAATTCATTTTCCCAGTTTGGAAATATCAGAATAGGCGATGTGCTGAGATTTTCTTTTAGGATATCAAACACTTTATCACACTCTGGTGTCCACTGGAACACTTTAGACTTCTTTAGTATATTCTCCAGAGGTGTATTAATGTTTGCATATCTTCTGATAAACTTGTGATAGTACCTTGTGTGCCCCAGCGTGGAGTGCAAGTTCTTACCACTCGTAGGTGGAAGCATGTTCACAATAACCACAAATTTGGCTGGGTCTACCAGTACTCCTTCTTGGCATAATATGTGGCCTAAAACATTTCCATGTGCCACATAGAAGATACACTTTCTGAGGTTCAACAATATTTGCAATTCTCTACATCTATCAAAGATTAAATGTAGTAGCACTCCATGTTCCTTGAGTAGACTGTATACCATCCAATCATCCATATAAAATTCTATAAACTTGTGAATAAATTCTCAGAAAGCTACTATTACAATCCGAGAAAAAACTACAGGGGCGTTATTTAGGCCGAAGGGAATCACATTATATGAAAATTACCCCCATTCAGTTATGAATGTGGTCTTCTTTTTGTCTTCTTCTTCAATCCTTACTTGGTGATACCTTGAAAATTCATCTTTGAATGAGTAAGATTATTTCCCCACAACCTATTCTATAACCTCATCAGTAAAAGGTGTTGGGAAAGGGTCATGCACACAGGAAGATTTAAGGATTTTGTATTCTACTTAGACCCTAATGTCATATGTTCCATTCTTGCTCTGGATGACTATTGGGCTAACCCATTCTGCTTCTTCCACTACAAAAATAAGTCCAACTTCTAACATCTTGTCTATTTCCCTCTTAACCTTCTCTTTCACTCAGGGGTTAAGGCGATATGGGCTATGCCTTACATGATTTGATCCTAGATTTAGTTCAATATTCATCTCTCCCATAGCTCCTTCAATCCCTTTTAGCTCTAAAAATGTCTTTGGGAACAAGTCCTCATACTCTTGCAATAGGCTATGTATTCCTTGGCTAGTTTTCTCATCCCAATAATCTCCTACCATAGTTATCTTAGGTTGCTTTGGGGTCCCTATATTTACTTTTCTCAACTTCTATGGATAATTATAAGAACCATCAGTCTGACTGGGTATGATGTTTTGGATTTCTCTCCTTCCTTCTATTTCCTTAATGCCTAAGTTTCTCAATTATTCTAAATCCTCCAGGCTTTCCAAATCCTTCTCAATATTATAACATTCTATAGGTCTCTTGTCCAATTTTAGGTGAAGGTTAGACTGAATTTCTTAGCTATGATTTGCGCATACCACTAGGTCTGAATTTCGTTCACCAACATCTATAAAAAGGAATTCTTTAATTCTTTGCAGAACTACTTTAAGATCAGGGTACTTACTTTTAAATGAGAATTCCTTGCAAAAGTGATCAGCCAACATTTTCCAGTCGTTGGTCTATCTTATGGTTTCTTCATGTATGTACCAAGCTTTCATAATTGGACCTAGTGAATGGGGAAATTCTTGAACCCAGAAGCGAGATGGTATTTCCACAATTTGCCATTGTCTCATGCATTAATCAATATGTTCTTTAGGATCATACTGTCCATTGAACAATTGTGCAACTTGGAAATCCGTCTACATATTTGATTCCAACTGCTCCTTATCTTGAAATCTATATTAGATAGATTGCTTCACATATTCCCAGTTCCCAACTAAGGCTTTGTGATTAGTCCACCATCTGGCTGGGGTGTCCTGGAGGGATAAATCCAACATTGAGATCCTTTGATCCTCCACTATATTTTCTTCCATGCTGACCAGAAAAATGTCAATTCCTGAGGCACCATTATACATCGAGTGTTCTCTGACTTCGGTTCCGACCCATCTAGTTTCTTCGACAGTTGCACATATTCTTGAAAATATTTCATATGAACCTTGCTACCAACTGTCAAATTCCAGTTCTGAATCTTCGTCCACTGATTGTATGCTCCTCCAATTTACTGATCCATCAACAGTAAGATTTATGTAGTCTTCTCTTGTTCCCACTGTCACATTGTACAACTAGTCTAGGTATTCTCCCTCCATATTGTTGTCTGTTGGCTCTGTGTATCGAGGTCCTACATACAGATCCAAGGGTTGAACCAATTTTAATTTGGTTGCCTCAAATTTCATAGTGTATTTATTTAGGTCAATCACTGCATAGTTTTTATAATCCCAATCAATACCAAGTAGTGCAGGATAAGGGTCCTTATCCCCCATGATTTCAATCACCTCAAAATCATCTACAATATTCACTCCCACAACATCTATTTCCACTTTCTCTAGTCTTCCTATTGGGAAAATACAATATTGATTGGCCATTCTTGGCTGGATTGGGGAATATGTCAACTGAGGTTTTCCTAAAGATTCCCAAGTCTTTTTAGGAAGTATATCAACATCAAATCCTAGATCTAACATGACATCCTTAATCTCAAATTCATCTAGTTGGTCTACTAATCTAAACTCTTTTCCAGTTCATACTTCTCTTCTCTTCACTCTTTGAGTATTCTTCTTAGGAATATTAGTCCTTATTCTTGTTTCTAGAGATTCTTCATTCCCTAGAACTAAGCATAGTGCATTGTGAAAATGTTCTGTCAACTGGTCATTCCCAAGAATATCAGAAAATAACTAAAACCAAAGGTCAACTACATTTTGTGGTAGCTCAGGTTGTCTCATTAGGCTTATAGGGTTTCTGGGCATAGGGGGTGAAGCAAGGACTTGCACAATATTAGGGTAACCAATAGGATGAAGGGGTTTCTCTTGCATTTCAGGGCCAAGGATATTCTAAAATATTTCTATGGAATTTTTAAAGAATAAATTTTGTTTCAGAGGATCATATCTGTCCTCCTTAGGTGCTGCTTTCTGGATCTTAGGTACATTGTCAGCATTTGGAGCAGTCTTTTCCCCTCCTCGAGTAACAATATTAAGGTTGGGAAGTTGTCCTCTAATAAATATCTTTATCTCTAAACTGATGAGGTTATTTCCTCATTGACGTATCTGATATTCCCATTTTGCAATTAATTCTAGGCAGTCTTCAGTTGCGTTCCCATTGGTTCTGTAGTGAGAGAACCAAGGCCACCTTGGATGGGGAAAATCTCTAGCCATGTGGCCTTTCTCATCACAGTTGTAGCATCTACTTGGTCCTCTTCCCTCAGTTATTCCTCCTCTGAAGTCTTCTCCGGCTCCACTTCCACAACCTCTTCCCAATCCGTGAGGGGTTTCATTCACCCTGAATGATGTTCAATCCAGCCTGTCTGCAAGTGAATCCAATGATATACACTGATTCATAGCATGTGTGGTAGATGCATAAAAATCACAATGAAAAGTATTTGATATTGTTGAATATGACTGAATAATGGGGAACTATCTTGGCCCATGCCCATGGATTCAACAAATCTCGCAATACTCAACTGATGGCATTGCTTGATTACCTAGAAAAGCATGATATGGGGTTGGGGGTATGGAATAGTAAATTTGTGGATACTTGCGGAACTCCTCCCGTGGGTCCTAATGAAGGTCCCATCAGATTCTGAGGAGGTCCCATTCCCCTCATTCATGGACATTCATTCACCATATGTCCTTCTATGTAACATCTGGTACACTAGACTTGCAGTCGTCCGAGTCTAGGTATCATCAATTCTTGAATCTTCTCTATAAGTGCCGATATTTTCCCTTGTAGTTGTGCCAAATTTTCATCTGCTGGGGGTATGGTCACTCTAAGGCTCCCCAGATATCCTGCCATGGATTCAATCTTCATCGATTGTTCCAAGGAATCTGTTATAGTGGATATCCATTGTTGCGTTAACAGAATCTGTGTCAGAGGTAGAAATCCTTGGATATACCATTCTCTTTTATGTTCCTCATGAATTGGATGCACTAACCTCTCTATAGCATCTTTAAACTTCTGGCTGTATTCCCAGACCGATTCACCTTTCCTTTGCTGAATTTCGCACAACTCATACATATCTTGTTGCTCTGACTAAGGTAGCTTAAACTCTGCTATGAAATTTGTTTGTACCTGGTCAAGTGTGAATTCTTGACCCTACACTCCTGGTACTCCTAGATCAATGGACTTCATGTACCATTTGAGAGTGTGACCTCTCAAAGTAGTCTGGAACCAAGGCCGCCTTGGATGGGGACAATCTCTACCCATGTGGCCTTACTCATCACAGTTTTAACATCTACTTGGTCCTCTTCCCACGATTATTCCTCCTCTGAAGTCTCCTCTAGATACACCTCAACGAACTCTTCCTGATCCCTGAGGGGTTTCATTCACCCTGAATGATGTTCGATCCATCTTGTCTGCAAGTGCATCCAATGCTCTACACTGATTTGTAGCATGTGTGGTAGATACACAAAAATCACAATGCATAGTATTCGATATTTTTGAATACTACTGAATAACGGGGCACCGTCTTCTCTTGCACCCATGAATTCAACAAATCACGCAATACTCAACTAATGGCACTACTTGATTACCTGGAAAATCATGATATGGGATTTGGGGTATGGAATGGTAAATTCATGGATACTTGCACAACTCCTCCCATGGGTCCTGATGAAGGTCCCATCATATTTTGAGGAGGTCCCATTCCCCTCATTTGTGGACATTCGTTCACCAAATGTTCTTTTGTGTAACATTTGGTACACCAGACTTATGGTCGTCTTGGTCTAGGTATTTTCAATTCTTGAATATTCTTTGTAAGGGCCCGATATTTTCCCTTACAGTTGCGCCAAATTTGCATCTGCTAGGGGTATGGTCACTCTCAGTATCCCCATATATCTTGCCATGGATTCAATCTTCATTGATTGTTCCAAGACATCTCTCAAAGTGGCTATCCGTTGTTGTGTTAACATAATTCATGTCAGAGGTAACCATCCTTGGATATACCATTATTTTTATGTTCCTCGTGAATTAGATGAGATAACCTCCCTATAGCATATTTAAACTTATGTCTATATTCCCAGACTGATTCACCTTCCCTTTGCTGAATTTCATGCAACTCAAACAGAGCTTGTTGCTCTAACTGAGGTAGCTTAAAATCCTCTATGAAATTTGTTCGTACCTGGTCAAGTGTGAACGCTTGACCCTGCACTCTTGGTATTCCTAGCTCAATGGCCTTCATGTACTATTTGAGAGCATGACCTCTCAAAGTATTTTGGAACTGAACCAATTTATTCGCATCTAGCATCCCTATGCACCTCCATATTGCTTCACATAAGAACCAATTCTTCTCAACATCTTCATCTCCCTTACCCAAGAATTCTAGGTATCGAGCAATCGAACTTCCCATGTTACTATCCATTGTTGATCTTACTACTCCTACCAAAATAAAACCTAATGGTCCTAGTTGTGATTTACCAGGGGATCCCAATATCCTCCCAGTATTCGCGCCTCCTGATTGTGACTGAATGACTAACTGTAATGGAACAAGAATAACATAAGAAGGTAGTATATAATTTACCACTTGTATAAAATACACTTGGGGTATGGGTCATTCGGGGTTGGTTCCACTAGCTTCGGGGCAGGTTTCTTTGATCTGGGGGGTCTTGTTCTCATCCTCTAGAGCAGTCTCTTCATATCGATTCTCGATCTTTCCTAGCATCAGGGATGGATATTCTCTTTATTCTTCAAGATCTAGGTTGTCTTCCTTTTCTCATGTTTCTACAACTTCTCCTTCTTTTCCACCCTCTTGGGGACTTCTTTATTTTCGTTCTTCTCTCTCACTTAACCTTTGAGTATCCAGTCTTTCATGTCTTCTCATCTTTCGCAACTCTTCCATATCTTCTTCCTCTACTTCTCCTAGTCCGACTTCTTTCCACAACTTCTCAGACTGTTTTACTGCTTTCTTTATCTTACTGTGCCACCACTTCTTAAATATGGCGGCTCTTTTCAAGGATCGCTCATCTCTTGAGTCCATTTATTGCTACTCCCCCATTTTTCAAAGAACCCTCTCCCCTCTCTCAGGCCATGAATCCACCCCAAACTCACCCCACCCCAAGCGAGGGTGTTTACGCTACCATCTCGGTTGGGGACATAGTCAGCATCCCCTCTTCCATCAAGAAAATATTAATCCACAAAGGGATTTATCTCAACAGTCTTCCCCTTGCGTCTTTCTTGAAATCCACTTCTACCCGTGAAAAAGATTGATGATTCTCAGCTACAAACTCGATAATGTATCCTTCTAATTTTGTATTGACCCAGAAATCGATCACTCGCATTACTGGACAATCCAACCGATAAAGTGTTGTGATATTTTCTATATCCCAAGTGTAGTTATTCTTGACTCATTCTTGGAGCCTATCTATCCAGTGGAAAAGTTCTTCCAGGAACTTAACCCAGAATATCTCATACTAGTCACTCGATGTTTCTAAGTAAAATATAACCTCTCGTGTATCTTTCTCATATTTTCCTCTCAGCTCCACTTCTTTCCATATGAAGGTGTCACAATTTCTCTCCCACCATTGGTGAATATCATATCTGTGAATCCACATAAGCATTCTCCCTACAGGTTCCCTTTTAACGCAGGTCCCAACAACAAAACCATTTTGTTGGCATGGAATTGATCAGACCAGTGCCCTTCTCAAGTTACCAACAAAAAGGCACCGATTAGTTTATAGCACTGGAATTTTCATCTCCTCTGAAGAGAAGAAGTATCACTCGAAGTGAAACCAAGACAGAAGGATAGGGAAGGGCAAGGAGAACACTTAGATGGGTTTCCAGAACCTTCAAGATTCACCATGATCTTTCACAAAATAGACTAACTATGGAACATATATAAACTCATTCATACTAGAACTAAAGATACTCAAGTTGCGGAATAATTTGTAAACATAGATATCACATTGATCTTATCAAGCATAAAGAAGTATTGTGAAGAGACAATTCATAAGCATAAACACATAATGACACATTATATTTCAAAATTATGGGTCCTTCTTCATATATTTTCATGAGGGCTTCTTGGGTACAATCTCAGATATAAAAATCAATAATCTCTTACAACATTCTGGCTCAGGGCTCATGTCACAGAGCTCTATCTACCCTTGTTCCCAGAACTGTATACAAATTACAATTACAAAACCTTTTCTCAACTACACCCAACGAACAATAGCCAACCCAACCCAACCATATCAGCTAACCAACAATAACAACTAAAAACCCAACCCTTTTACAATAATATGCATCTCGTATATAGGTTGAGTGAGATCTTCTGGCTTTGGGATCGCATGCTTTCTTGTTCTGTTGTAACTGCTTTTTCCTTGATGGTGTTGCATTGTTCCTTTTTGCAATTATGTTCCTTTACTTGCTCCACTATCCATCTCTTTCTGTAGCTTGCGCAACTCGTGTTTGATCAAAACTAGGATTGTAGTCCCTCTTGCACAACTTCAAACCCAAAAGTAAAGGGCCCAACAATTATTACCAACCAGTAACTACAACAAAAGATTCTTACGAATCCAAAAAATTTGGGATCCATGTAAGGACAAAGACTACTCATAGTCAAATTTTATAAGTGCCAGGTGAGTATCAAACCAGGTTACAACTCAATTAATGAATGATTGAGGAAAGAGTAAAATATTGTCTCTAAAATGATGTTTGACATAACAGGTAAACTCTACATCGAAGAAAGTGAAATAAATTGGGGATTAACATATCAATGAGTTAAATTCTAATGGAAAACACTATGGGAGAAATGAGTTAGTTAGGTAAAGGTTGTAAATTAACTACGGTTGGATCCTCAATAAAAGTATGGAAATGATCATGGAGGTCATAAAAATAGAGACGAAGAAATTACATTTACAGTGGAAAACATGGGATTTATCATTATTCTATATTTAAGGGACTAATGGAAATACTGGTGCACAAATTAGTACATCGATAGGCATGTAATTAAAATTGTTCTACCCAAAGTCTAGAAAAAATAATATCCTTACCTCGGTCGGTGTCATAGGTTGTTTCTCGTCAACCTCAGACAGAAGAAACCTTGTGATTGTGTGATGACCAAATTGCTGGTATCCTTTTAAACCATGTTTTCTTATTACGAATAATGTATAATATTGTAGATTGGAGGTTTCTTCTTAGACTAAGGGAAAAAATGAGTTACAGATTCAGAATATTAAGGGAGCATGTTATAGCAATATTTGCCTCACCCCATGCAATATTGCACAGAGGGCCTTTTTCCATTTACCTATGCAGAATTTTCATCCCTTTTTGCAAATACCAGAGCTAAAAATACATCTTTTCCACATATACGCACCTTGCCTACTATACAACATGCGTATACATAGGTTGCACTACTACAACCCATGTACATTGGGAAATGTGCCAAAAAATGAAAAATGGTGTCGGGTTTCCATGTCACGATAGGAGATCAATGATCCTTGGCCTTCCATATACTGGAAACATTCTGACTCGGCCCTTCAGTTATAGTTGAAGGATATAAATGGGCCAATTCTGAGCTATGGAAAGGAGGATAAAGAATTCAAATTTGAGAGTAGAGTTACTCTGGAGGAATTATTCACTTCACATTGAGTCTGCATCCCTTTGTCCTTTAAGTATGAAAACAATGTTCATCCCCAAAGATCTTCCCTTATTGATTGAGAACTTAATTGTCTCCCTTCTATTAGCTTGAGTTTGGTGGAGGATTGAAGTGGTGGAGGCCCAACTGGAAGGAACTTAGTTTATTGTTTCCAAACCATGTTGACACAGAAGTCTATAACTTATTCACTTTTGTTGATCATATATTAATACAAATACTCTTTTCTCATCCAATTGATATATTGAAGATATTTGAATTATTATTCCATGGGAGTATTTTTTATGTATGTTAATGGATTATGCTATTGAATGTGCTAACATCATATATTATCACCATATGCTTGCTTTGCTTGGTTTTTTAGGACTAGTTTCAAGTGTATTTCTTTGGGTCGAGTGCTCAACAATGGACTTCATTGAACATCTGAACGAGGTAGGAATTTTATCTTGTCTTGATAGCATATTTGTTTATATAGCATACTTGAGAATAGAGTTGATTTCTACAGTCATTTCTGTTTGTTGTGGTTTACCCCTAGCCACAGAGAGATTTTCCTCGTAACAGAGCATAGTCAAAACAAGAACCCCTCTAAAGACAGGAATAAAATGCGAATGAGAATGAAAAATATTTTTGTGACCTTTGCATATTGTAAATGGGGTTGAATCAAGGAATTCCTCCAAACCCAATGTTACTATCACTTAGTACAATAGTTGCAGGCCGAGCATTCCGGGACATGTGATGGATGAGTGTGTGGTAAGAAATTAGTGGATGATATAGAAAAGGCCAGGACACCAGGTACGTCGACGAACGACATGTTGAGACTGAACACTTACCATAACTTCTTTACAGTCCTAATTCCTTTAAATAAACGCTTAAACTATACGAGAGGTACGTGAAGTATAGTTTCGAGTGAGTGCATACTAGTAAATACGATGAGACTAGACTACCAAAGGTGTTGAATGAGAAAACAAATTGGTTCCTCGATCCAAGCTGGGTCCTATT
>ML778614.1:165706-194716 GCA_009831015.1 Picea engelmannii
ATTGTATCAGTCATATTGATCATCATCAATTAATCATTCATTCATTGATAAGCTCATTGGAGTAGTGTGAATATATTTTCTCATTATTCCATATTGAGTCTCTCATCCTTTCTTAATAATATTTGTTTGTACTTGCTTTAGCTAGATCTCTTGTGCGGGTTTTGAAGAAACATTGACATGGTATCAGAGCTAAGTTTCTTGGAGCATTCCAGACAAGCTAGAGAATAAGGAAAATTAGGGTTTTGGCGAGCAAAATCCATGTAAAAGACAAATGTATTTCTCCCAAAATATTAACTTTCTAAGGAAACAACCTTGTTGAGAAGTAAATCGATCCATTATGCAAGTGGGTTTTCAATTGTTTGGTACAATTCCTCACCATTTTATCATAAAGGAAGATGAAACATCACCTCCTAAAACTGATACAAATTTTCCATTTAAAGTGACCTTTATGTAATGATTTCTCCCAAAACATTACCTTTTTGAGGAAACAACCCACCGAAGAAGTAAATCAACCCATTATGCAAGTGGGTTTTCAAAATTTTGGCAAAATGCCTCACCATTTTCTCAGAAAGGAAGCTGAAATATTGCCTCCTAAAATTGATACAAATTTTTTCGTTTGATGTGCCCTTTCTGTAGTGATTTCTCAATTCTTTCCCTTGCATATTGAGAGTAAAATTTTAGGGGTTTCTCATAATCAGTTGGGAGAGAATCATTCTAATGGAGGAAAAATATGCATTTATATTAACCCTTCAGAGTCTGAATCTAAAACATGTCAAAGAAGTTAGAAAACTTTGAGGTGAATAAGAGAGATCCAATATTTGTCTTCAAAACATGTGTACCTATTTTTCCAAGGATTCTGGACTCATTGGGAGTCTAATGGAGGATCAAGCAGCTCAATTTGATACTTGGACCATTCGGACTAATGACATGGAGGAGAAATTCACTCTTTTGAATGAACATTTTTTGGCTTATTTAAAAGAGAAGGAAGATATTATTGCTTGTTTGCATAAAGACCTACAACAGTGTCTTGCTTATAATGTCATTGTTGCATTGATAAGTACTACTGATATTCCTTCACCAAATTTTGAGTTTCACACTTGTGGTTTTGGTTCAAAATTGATGCATAAGATGGGATACATTGGTGGTGGCCTTGGTAAGAATGGAAAGGGGATTGTACATCCAATTTAGCCTGTGATGAGACCAGTAAAATTCGTACTTGGTTTTGTTGGGAATTCATTTCCAGTAGAAAGTTGTCTCGATATTTCAACCATTAAGACTCAATTTATTCAATCAAAAGATTCCATCCCACAATATGAATCTTCTATTGTTGAGTTGCAACAACCACAACCTACATCCTTTATTAATACAAATTCAGAGCTTTCACAACCAGATTTGACATTGTTGGCATTATTGATTGTGTATTGTCATTAATGGCAACATGAGTCAAACATATACAATAATCAAATAAAAAGTAAGATCACCTTAGGGCAGAGGAATATCACCTTACAAAAAAATAAATTCTTGATTAATGTTGATCACGATAGGATCAACAATGATCATATGTTCCTAAAGCTAAGGAGAGATAATGGGGAAAGGATACACACAAAGAATCAGAGAATGGAAAGTATGAAGGAAATATCAGAAGGGAGAGTGCATTACATAAATACTATTAGGATTGAAATCCCCATAGTAAAAATACAAAATAATCATATTCATTGATGTAGCTCTCGGGACAATCCTGGACCATCAGATCGCACATAAGCTAGAGCCTGCAAAGAAGAATCCTTCGTGAAGGATCCTGGAATCCTAATCACCCATTCCATATTCAAGAGTAATCAAAACTGTAAGATTAGTTCAGGATCTATCCTGATCATCAGATATAACCAAGTGGAAGGACAGGATAAGAAGATCCCATAGGACACGAATTCTTGAAATCTCTGAAGTTGTGAAATGAACGTTGACCATTAGATCTCGTGGAGAAAATTAAAGTCAGTTATCAACTGTCGATGACGAAGTGGAAGGATAGGATAAGAGGGACCAAAGGCATTAAGTTCAAAAATCCAACCAACCATCAAATCGAGGGAAAAAATTTGGGAGCAATACAAACCATTAGATCAAGTATGACTAGAGAAATGGTGGAGATCAACTCAGGGTGATCCTGATTGATGAATATGGAGGTAACATGTGGCCACTATTGATTGGTGTTCATAGGAAGCTACTCAGAGTCCAGTGGAGAATAATTTTTTTAACACTCCAAAATTAGAGTATCGAAACAAAATATTCCTCTTCGATACCCTTTATTCAATTTCTAGAAAGGTAACACATGACGACTATTGATTGGTGTTCATAGGAAGGTATTCAGAGTCTAGTGGAGAAAATTTGTTTTAATACTCTAAAATCAGAGTATCGAAATAAAATATTCCTCTTCGATACCCTTGATTCAATGTCCAAAAAGGTAACACGTGGTGACTATTGATTTATATTCAGAGGAAGGTATTCAAAGTCTAGTGGAGAAGAGTTGTTTTTAACACTCTGAAATGATAGTATCAAAACAAAATATTCCTCTTAGATACCCTTCATTCGATGTCCAGAAAGGTCATAAATCTTGTCAACTATTAATTGGTGTTCGGAGGAAAGTGTTCGAACTCCAGTGGAGAAGAGTTGTTATAAATCAGAGTATCAAAAAAAGAAGATTCCATTCTATACCATCTGTTCGGAGAACTGAACAATGTGGAAGTGGCATCTCTCCGAAGACAAAGAATCGAAGAATACTACTTTTTAGCTTGGACAAGACACATATTAAGAAAAATATGATGCATGGCTCAATCAAGAGATGACAAGTTTCATGGTCTAGTTGGCACATTAGGTATATGAAATTCATGAATCAAGGTGACATGTGGCAGCCACTTAGCCAGTCCCACATCAACAATGATGTTAGAAAGATACGCCACTCTAAGATGACTAACTTCAAGGATATCAATATTCCTTTATCAGCTAATCGCCCAAGTCTAGAATCACGAAGTAACACTAATAGTTGATCTACTTCGGGATCATTCTTGACCATTGATTAAATGTAATTGAAGGATAAAGTAAGCGTGAATCCTAAAGTAACTCTAACCGTTGATCTACTTCGGGATAATTCTTGATTGTTCGATCAAGTATAGTGGAATGATAGAGTAAGGAGTACTAACAATCAATGTCAACTGATTTCCCACTCTTGATGACCACTTTGGTAGGTCAAACTCCAGATGAATACTAAAAATACTATATAAACCAGAAACAATGGTGAACCTAANATATATATATATATATATATATATATATATATATATATATATATATATATATATATATATATAATGGATCAAATGAAAGTTCATTCTATCAGGTTGGTTCATGTTTACAAGCCGAGTCTTGTTATGACAATTGGATTCCTCACATCTCAGTTGGATCTGAGATCAATAAGTTGGGTCTTGTTATGAGGGTTGGATTCCTCATTTCTGAGTTGGATTTGAGAACTACAATTCGGGTCTTGTAATAGAGAGTTGGATCTCTCATATTCAGTTGAAGTTGAAGATATTAAAGGATTTATTTTAATTGTATTCATTCAAGTTAAATAAATCAAAGAATGATATTTTATCTACTTCATACAGTTTTTGTTATACATGTTTATGAATAATTAATTGAGCTACATGTATCTTATTCAGTTAATTTAGTTAATATATGAAAGTGTGAAAAGCAGTCAAAAGTTCCAGACACTAATTCACCCCCCCCCTCTCTCAGTGTCAGTGTATGTTTCAACAATTGGTATTGGAGTGGGTGCCTTCAACACAATTTTAACATTGGAAGGTAGATTATGAAGAAATGGGTGGAAAAATAGTTCTCTCCACAAATGAAGCCCCCTTATTTGATGGAAAACAAGTACTCTTCATGGATGGAAGGAATGAAATTATATCTGAAGTCAAGAGGATGTGGTGTTTGTGATTTAGTAGTATTTAAACCTTGGTGCTCAACTACCTCAAAGAAAAAATCCAAAACTACACAAGAAGCAAAGAAAAATAATTCAATAGCATTAAAGGAAATCCATAATAGAGTGTCAAACCAAGTCAAAGAAAATATGGGACACTACACCTTTTCTAAAATACTATGGCTCTAGCTAGAGAATTCTTATCAAAATAAAGAACAAAACAAAGAAATGGAGAATTCCAATAAGCTTATAGAAAAAAATAAAGAAACAAAGAAATCCAATCAGATTAAAGAATAAAAATTAGAAATGGAGTATTTCAATTAGTTTATAAAACAAAATAGAGAAACAGACAAATCCAATCAGATTAAAGAACAAAACTTAGAAATGGAGAATTTCTATAAAAATAAATAACAAGACACAAAAAAAGAGAATCCCTATCAAATCAAAGTTTAGAACACCAAAGAAGACAATACCATTAAGGATTTAAATCAATCTATTTTCATCAAAGAAGACAACTCCATTAAGGAATGGGTGCATATCTCAACAATCACTAAAGAAAAACTACATAATCTTAAGATTGATATTACAACTACAATATAAGATATTCATATGGAACTAGGAAATGATATACATTTTAAAATTCCCATGGATACTCTTGACAATATTGAACACACAAATATGTGCACTCTAGAGGAGTTGGAGAAATTTCAAAAGAGAGATATGTTGCTACTACAATAGTTATATCAATCTAACCATGAAGAGCATGAACAAAAGATTCAACTAGAAGACAAAGAATAAGAAATCAAAAGATTGAAGACCGAAGTTGCTAATCTAACAGAAGAAACGGAAGAATTGAAGACACATGACAATAAAATAAAATAAGTACTATAATAGACAAAAGAAATGGTCATTTTTCTAAAAACACAACTTTAAGAAGGTAAGAAAAATGAAGAAGCCCAAAAGATCAAATGAACTAAAAGGGAAGAATCATGTCACATTTTGGAATTGGAAATTATTAACATCAAAAAGATAAATGAAAGCAATAATGAAAATATAATGACTCAAATTGAAGAAGCTAAGAAAAATGAAGAAGCACAGAAGAACCAATTAACTAAAAAGGAAGAATCACGCCACATGTTGGAATTGGAAGCCAACAACCTCAAAACGGTTCAACTAGAAAACAAGGAAGAAATCAAAATTTTGATAAAAGAAATGGAGGAATTGAAGGCATATGACAAAAATAATAAATGCACAGAATTCTTGGATGAAACAAAATAAATGGTCATCGATATAAATACTCAACTTGAAGAAGCTAAGGAAATAGAAGAAGTCCTGTAGATCCAGTTGGCTAAAAAAGAAAAAACAAAACATGTCACATGTTGAAATTGTAAATTACGAACCTCAAAATGAAGAATGAAAATACAAAAGCAATTGTCAAATCCCAGGATATCTCACCTATCCTAGATAGGATTTAGAACAGTCAAAGACCAACTGATGCAAAAACTGGCCTTGGATACAATAAGGAAGAAGAAGGTAGAAAAGAGAGCACCATTCACAAACATGAGAAAGGATCATCCTCCTCAAAATAAAAATGTATAGTCACAAACCAAATACAAACCATGAAATTTGTTAAGGGAGGAAAATATAAAAGTAAAAAATAAGAATCACATCAAAAGATAGATATCTACGTCAAAATAAATTTAAGTATGGAAATGACTTCAATGGATATCGCTTTTCCTATCATAACTTTGGTCATAAAGAAATGGAATGCAAAAAACTGGAGAAGGAAAATTTAGGAAGTTCCAAAAACTTAATAATATGTTGGAGATGCAATTTTGTTGGGCACACAACAAAATTTTGTGATACAATGAGATGTTACAATTGTGATAAGTTTGGGCACAAATGCCAAAACTACAGAATTTCAAGAAGTCAATCCGTGAGAAATAATTCATACAACTCAGGAAGAAAATCTAACAAAGTTTGGAAGAAAATATGAGATGAAAAATCTCAAAAGAGAAATTTAGAAAAGAAAGATCCAACAAACAAAATATCTCATAAAAAAGTATGGAGAAGAAAATTTGAAATAGAAAGCAAGAAACATGATCTTGCACCAAAAACTGAAGAAATTAATAATAAGAAAATGATGAGTAAATTTCTTAATAAGGAATGTGAAATTCAGAGATTTGAATATAAAATGTATCAAGCTCAACAGAGGAGAGTTCCTAAAAGAGAATATGACACAATAGTATATTTTGGCGATATCATGAAGATCAATAGTCCATTAGCCAATTAAAGAAAAATGCAAAAAGAAGAAGATGAAGAAACTTTTGGTGAACAAAATGGTGGTGATGATGATGAAGTCTCAAAAGAAAATCAGTCTGTAAAAGTGTGTAATGAATAAAACAAATAATATCTAAAGAATAAAGAAACAAAGGAGTTCAAAATCTACAAATACATAGTATGAACGGAGCAAAGTTATTAATGGTATCAAAGAACAGTAAAGATATTTTGGAATCAAAGAACTAACCATGATAACTTTAACAATTGATTATAAATGTAAAATGATCAATTGATAATGTTCATTTGGTATCACTGTATATGATCAATAGGTATCAATTGAAGTCAATTGGTACTCTTGCAAAAATCAAAATGTCAAGAAGAAGAAGAAACAGATCAAGAAGATCAATAAGATTCACACCCTTATCCTTTATGACAAAGGAGAAGACAATAAAACCCTATGAAACAATGAAAACTCAAGGGGAGTATTTGATTTGATTATCAAATGAGAAAGTCATTGGATTAGGTTTAAAATACTTTTTTTTTAAGTAAGAAAGGGGAGAATCCTTCTATTCAATCCATGAAAAAGTGCAAGTAATACATTGATTTGCAGATGGGAAAGACCCCTGAGAAAGAGAATAGGGGATCATTTGAAACTAGCCTATGCTAAAAGAGAGCCCCATAGAGCATGTGGGCAAAGCAAGATGAAACATTACAATATAAGGAGAAAGGACCGTATCATTGTGTTGATTGGTGAGGATCCTTTCTACCTTTTTCTTGCGAACATCAATCCAACCAGAGGAGTTGGTAGGCTCAGCAGCCTTTACCACAAAAGCCAGATGGTCTGAGGAAGTGCCATAATCTTGAGCTGCTAAATTCAGTTGTGTTTCTTTGTTGCTGTCTGAGTTGTCTGATTCATGAGGTCGCTTCTGAGTCACTAGGAGCGACGCTGTGATCATGATTGTGTCAATTGTTTCCCCCTTTTCATGAGGTGGGTGCAAGGACTTAATTGTGGGAGTTGAAATCATGACTTTTGAATCTTCAGGAATTTGTGTCGAGGCTGTAAGTTGGTGTTTTGGGTCGACAGTTGGCTGCTGAGAGAAAGTTGGGGCCTGCGAAGGCAATGAGGAAGGCGAAGGAGTTGGAGCAGCTTTGTGATGTTGCTTGTTGTCATAGGAAGGGTTCGGGTAGCTTTTATGAGATTTTGGTCCTTGCCAACCATTGGCTCTTTTCCGTGCTCCAGAAGTTGAGGGAGGGGTGGGGGAAAGAGGACAAGTTGCCTGGAGGTGCCCTGTTTGCTGACAGGAGCGGCATCTGAAGGCGGTGTTCTCATAATCGACCATCTGTATGAAAGGATCTCCATCACCCCAGTCTATAATAATCCTATCCGAAAGCCCTTGACCGAGGTCAATTTCAACGTAGATGCGGGCGAAAGTGACGAATCCTTTCGCTATTATGTATGTGTCTATCTTGATAAATCTACCCAATGCATTGCCCAGGGTGGGTAAAAAAGATGAAGAATAGAAATGTAGGGGTACATTGGGTAGTCTTACCGAGACCAGTGTAGTCAAGGTTGTCATGGTCAGTGGATTGAAATACGGGAACCATCACTGCATGGAGAGACCGGATCTGCTCCAGAACCAAGGACCTTGCTCTAGCACGCGTTGACATTCGGCTTCTGTGGAGAAGTGGACTATGAAGAACCCCTTGGAATAGAAGAACAACTTATGACCCTCCGACCAAGTCTTGTTAACCCATTCCTTTAGTGCAGGGGCCGAGGGCCAAAGTCTGTTGAAGCGGAAAATGAGGGCTTTGGCCTGGTAGATATAGGCATAGCCATAGACTTGGGGGTCTTCGACTTCTGTTGTTGGAGGTTCTGCGCACTGCTCCACAATGAAGGCACCTCCAAAGGGCTCCTTTACTTTTGAAGCTTCAGCCTTGAGCCCTGAAGGAGCGGAAGTCCCTGATTTCATGGCCTGCTTGTAAGAGCTTGGATGAGTGACTGAAGGCGCTCCTCCACGCAACCGAGAAGTGAGAGAAATGGTTGTGTTTTATAGATTTCCATAGTCCCGTAGTAGAGAGCCATCTGCAAGCTATTGGCCTTCGAAGATTAGTCGTTGGAATCCAGGCAGAGTCCCTGTAGCTTGGTGGATTTGGGTTTTGAGCTCAAAAACAAAGTCTGAGTCTTGAACTTGCAAGCAGAGAGAAGATCCGACAATGGTCTTTATAAAAAGGGGGAAGTTTTCCATGATCTCGGAGCTAATCTTGCCGCGCTATTCAGAATGAGACCTCGCTTTTGCATTACTCTTAAATAGATTTCTGCACCAGAGCGAAGGCGGAGAGTCCCCCAAGAGCCGAAGATCCCTGAGGTCTTTGCTATTTGAATGGCTTCCAATCTTTAGGTTAAGGCGGTGGCGGTAGCGGCTAGGGTTTAGTACTTGATGGTTCACCTCAGCCCTGCAAAGGACCACCGCTTCCTTCTCCCCGTTAGGGTTCTGTTTCATTCACATAACCCTCACGCCATCACTCAGCGATCTCTTGGGATCTGGCGAGACTAGAAGCTTGCTCAACCAACCTTGTAACCTGATGGTGACATCGTCGTTGGGGCTCTGGAGCATCTGGTCCATTCCCTTGGGGCTGAGGGAGGTGCGGAGGATTCACGCGATGGCCAGAACTATCTGGAAAACAACCGAGGAAGGAGAAACGTATGAGAAAGAGGAAGAAACGGGGTCGGATCCTTCAGATCTAAGCGCCACATTCATGAATTGCCGCTGCAAATAAAATGTAGAGGTGACTGAACCCTCCAAGTCACAGGAATACTGCTTTGCGTTCCATTCGCCACCTGAAGACTTGCAGATGAATGTGTAAATGCCCATTCTCGTATATTGCAGAGCTCTAAAAATGTTTTCTATTAGAATTAGTATTAGGTTTAAAATACTTATTCACTACAAAAATTTGTATTAATAAGACTACCTATTTTGAACAAAAAATCCCAAGAAATTGAGATAACAACTGGCACATTCACAGGAGGAGCAAATAAATAATTTCTTTTTAACTCTTTCTCATTGATGTCAAAGGGGGATAAAAATAGTAAAAAAAAATTGGTATAAGTAAAAGTTCAATCTTCCAAGTTGAAAATGAGATGAGTGATAGGGGGAGAAAAAGTATTTGTTTTACAAATATGTTTCCCTCGATGCCAAATGGGGAGATTGTTGGCATTATTGACTATGTATTGTCATTTATGGAAACATGATTCAAACATATATAGTAATGATAAAAAAGGAAGATCACCTCGGGGTAGAGGAATATCACCTAGCAACAAAAGAAATTCGTGATTAATGTAGATAATGATAGGATCAACAATGATCCTATGTTCCTAAAGCTCAAGAGAGATAGTGGGGAAAGGATACACACACAAAATCAGAGCATGGAAAGGATGAAGGAAAGATCAGAAGGGAGAGCGCACTACATAAATTCTATCGATATTGAAATCCCCGTAGTAAAACTCCAAAATAATCTTGTCCATTGATGTAGTTCTCGGGACAATACTGGACTATCAGATCACATAAAATCCAATTCCTACAAATAGAACCATTCATGAAGGATCCTAGAATCCTAATCATCCATTCAATATTCAAGAGAAATCACAATCGTTAGATCAGTTTGGGACCTATCATTATCATTAGATAGAACAATGTGGAAGGATGGGATAAGCGGACCCCATAAGACATGAAGTCCTGAAATCTCCGAAGTCATGAAATGAACGTCGACCATCAGATATTGTCAAGAAAATTTGGGTCAGCTATCAACCGTCAATGAAGAAGTTTAAGGATAGGATAAGTGGGACCAAAGGAATGAAGTTCCAAAATCCAACCAACAGTCATATCAAGGGAAAAAGTTTGGGAGAAATATGAACCATTAGATCAAGTAGTACTAGACCAATGGTGGAGATCAACTCGGGGTGATCTTGATTGATGAATCTGGACATAACATGTGGCCACTATTGATTGGTATTCATAGGAATCTATTTAGAGTTGAGTGGAGAAGAGTTGTTTTAACACTCCGATATGGGAGTATAGAAACAAAATATTCCTCTTCGATACCCTTTATTTAATGTACAAAAAGGTAACACGTGGCGACTATTGATTAGTGTTCGGAGGAAGGTATTCAAGTCCAGTGGAGAAAATTTGTTTTAACACTTTGAAATTAGAGCATCAAAAACAATATTCCTATTCGATACCCTTTATTCAATTTCTGGAAAGGTAACATGTGGCGACTATTGATTTATGTTCGGAGGAAGGTATTCAGAGTCCAATGGAGAAGAGTTGTTTTTAACACTTTGAAATCGAAGTGTCAAAAAATAATACTCCTCTTTGATACCCTTTATTCGATGTACATAAAGTTCATAACACGTGGTGACTATTAATTGGTATTTAGAGGAAAGTGTTTAGAGTCCAGTGGAGAAGAGTTGTTATAACAATCTGAAATCAGAGTATTGAAAAAATAATATTCCATTTGATATCATCCATTCAAAGAATTGAAGAATGTGGAAGTGGCATCCGTACGAAGACAAAGAATCGAAGAATGTTCCTTTTTAGCTAGGACGAGACGCATAGTAAGAAAAATATGATACGTGGCTTAATCAACCAATGGCAAGTGTCAAGGTCTAGTTGGCACATTAGGTATACGGATGCCACAAATCAAGGTGACATGCAACATCCACCCAGCCAATGCGACGTCAATAGTTAAATAAACAAGCTACATCACTTCAAGATGACTAACTTCATGGATATCCAAGATTCCTTTATCAACTAATATCCAAAGGCTAGAATCGTGAAGTAATACTAATAGTTGATCTACTTCAGGATCATTCTTGACCATTAATCAAACGTAATGGAAGAATAGAGTAAGCGTGAATCACAAAGTAACACTAACTGTTGATCTACTTTGAGAGAAATCTTGATCTTAAGGAGTACTAACAACTGACAACAACCGATTTCCCACTCTTGATGACCACTTCGGTAGGTCAAAAACTAGATGAATATAAGGTTTGCAAAGTTCAATAATCCGAAATACCCAGAGAGCCAAATACCCACAGAACTGGTCCAAGCTCCTGGTCATGTGAAGGTTCTTAAGAAACTTGAGGGACAAGTTCAATAAGTACAAAGAAAAAATGATTTAAACCTTTGTTTCTTATCCAAAGGGAATATGACGAATAATGTCAACAGGGAGTGCTTATATGTACTTCGACAAAGTTTACTTCGGGAAGTATTACTCTGATAAAATTAAAGAAGGCTGAAGTTCGGAGGACTTGGTTCTAGCACTGGTCTTGTGACAATGCTTAAATGGATACACCCATTGTTTTGAGCATGCAATCATTTGAACATTGGGTTGAAGAAAACGCCTTTACAGAATACAATTTATGTAAAACAATTAAAGGCCTGGAATTTGAAAATATTAACACCATATCACTACAAAGAGTCGGTAAAATCTCGAATCTAGTCTGTTGAAGAACTAGGGACGCAAAATAAGCATGGGAACGATATAAGGAGTTGATCCATACCTATGATCAACTCATGCGGATGAATTCGAATCAAGACCAGTCTTTTAATTAATTGAGAAAATTACACAATAAAAGGAGAAGATTATTTATGTTAAAATTAAATAAAGAGGTGCAATGGTTCATGTCAATAGACATGATGGTTCAATCCTATACCTATTGAAATACTATATAAACTAGAAATGGTGGTGAATCTAAGAGTTTCTTGGTGGATATATATATATATATATAATGGATTGAATGAAAGTTCATTCTATTAGGTTGGTGCTTGTTTACAAGTTGAGTCTTGTTATGAGGGTTGGATTCCTCACATCTCAACTGTATCTGAGATCAACAAGCTAGTTTTGTTATGCAAGTTGGATTCCACATTTCTTAGTTGGATGTGAGAACTACAAGCTGGGTCTTGTATCAGAGAGTTGGAGCTCTCATATTCAATTGAAGTTAAATAAATAAAAGAATGATATTTTACCTACTTCATATAGTTTGTGTTATACATGTTTATGGATAATTAATTGAGCTGCATATATCTTATTCAGTTAATTAAGTTAATCTATGAAAGTGTGAAAATAATTCAAAAGTTCCAGATATTGTTTCATGCCCCGCTCTCAATGTCAGTATATGTTTCAACAATTGGTATCAGAGTAGGTGCCTTCGACATAGTTTTAACATTGGAAGGTAGATTCTGAAGAAATGGGTGGACAACTGGCTCTCTCCACAATTGAATCCCCCTTTTTTTATGGAACAAAATAGCCTTAATCGAAGGAAGTAATGAAACAGTATCTGAAGTCAAGAGGATGTGGTGTTTGGGATTCTGTAGTATCTAAACCTTGGTACTCAACTACCTCAAAGAAAAACTCCAAAACTGCAAAAGAAGCAAATAAAAATAATTCAATAACATTAAAGGAAATCCATAATGGACTGTCAAACCAAGTCAAATAAAATATGGGACACTACACCTCTACTAAAATACTATGGCTCCAGCTAGAGAATTCTTATCGAAATAAAGAACAAAACAAAGAAATGGAGAATTCCAATCAGTTTATAGAAAAAATAGAGAAATAGAGAAATCCAATCAGATTAAAGAAAAAAACTCAGAAATGGAGAATTCTTATCGAATCAAAGTGCAGAGCACCAAAGAAGACAATACCATCAAGGATTTGAAGAAATCCACTATAATCAAAGAAGACAACTCCATTAAGGAATCGATGCATACATCAACAATCATTAAATAAAAACTACATAATCTTAAGATTCATATTACAATTGCAATATAATATATTTGTATGGAACCGAGAAATGGTATACATTTTAAAATTCCCGTGGTTACTCTTGACAATATCAAATAAACAACTATGTGCAATGTAGAGGACTTGGATACAATTCAAAAGAGATATATGTTGCTACTAGAACAGTTATATCAATCTAACCATGAAGAGAATGAACAAAAGATTCAACTAGAAGACAAAGAAGAAGAAATCAAGAGATTGAAGACCAAAGTTGTTAATCTAGCAGAAGAAATGGAATAATTGAAGACACATGACAATAAAAGGAAATAAGTACTAGAAGAGACAAAAGAAATGGTCATATTTCTAAAACCTCAACTTAAATAAGCTAAGAAAAACGAAGAAGCCCAAAATATCCAATTAACTAAAAGGGAATAATCATGTCACATGTTGGAATTGGAAATTATTAACGTCAAAAAGATAAATGAAAGTAATAATGCAAATATAATGACTAAAATTGAATAAGCTAAGAAAAACAAAGAAGCAAAAAAGATCCAATTAAATAAAATGAAGAATCATGCCACATGTTGGAATTGGAAGCCATCAACCTCAAAAGGATTCAGCTAGAAAACAACGAAGAAATAAAAACACTGATCAAATAAATGAAAGAATTGAAGGCATATGAAAAAAAACAAAAATGCACAAAAGTCTTAGATGAAACAAAAGAAATGGTCATCAATATAAAGACTCAACTTGAAGAAGCTAGGGAAATAGAAGAAGACCCAAAGATCCATTTGTCTAAGAAAGAAAAAAACATGTCACATGTTTGAATTGGAAATTACCAACCTCAAAATGAAGAATGAAAATACAAAAGAAACTGTCAAATTCCAGAATAGCTTAGCTATCCTGGATAGGATATGGAACAATCAAAGACCAACTCATGAAAAAACTGGTCTTGGATACAATAAGGAAGTAGAAGGTAGCAAATGGAGTACCATTCACAAACATGAGAAAGGATCATCCTCCTCAAAAGAAAAAAGGTATAGTCAAAAACCAAATACAAAACATGAACTTTATTAAGGTAGGAAACTATAAAAGAAAAAAACAAGAATCACATCTAAAGACAGATCTCTCAGGTCAAAATAAATTCAATTATGATAATACCTTCCATGTCTATTGCTTTTCCTGTCATAAATTTGGTCATAAAGCAATGGAATGCAAACAATTTGAGAAGGAAAATTCAGGAAGTTCTAAAAACTTAATATGATGTTGGAGATGCAATTTTGTTGGGAACACAACAAAAGTTTTTCATACAATGAGATGTTACAACTGTGATAAGTTGGCTAAAAAATCCCTTAAGAATCCTTGAAGATCCAGTTGGCTAAAAAAGAAAAAAAAATGTCACATGTTGGAATTGGAAATTACCAACCTCAAAATGAAGAATGAAAATACAAAAGCAACTGTCAAATTCCAGAATAGCTCAGCTATCTTGGATAGGATCTGGAACATTCAAAGACCAATTGATGAAAAAACTGGTCTTGGATACAATAAGGAAGAAGAAGGTAGAAAATGGAGCACCATTCACAAATACAATAAAGGATCATCCTCCTCAAAAGAAAAAGGTATAGTCACAAACCAAATACAAACCATGAACTTTGTTAAGGTAGGAAACTAAAAAAAAAAAAAAAAGAATCACATCTAAAGACAAATCTCTCAAGTCAAAATAAATTCAAGTATGAAAATACCTTCAACGCCTATTGCTTTTCCTATCACTTTGGTCATAAAGAAATGGAATGAAACAATTGGAGAAGGAAAATTCAAGAAGTTATAAAAACTTAATAAGATGTTGGAGATGCAAATTTTTTGGGCACACAACAAATTTTTTTCATACAATGATATGTTACAACTGTGATAAGTTTGGGCACAAATCCCAAAACTGCAGAATTTCAAGAAGTCAATCCATGAGAAATAATCCATACGAGTCAGGAAGAAAATCTAATAAAGTTTGGAAGAAAATAAGATATGACAAATCTCAAAGGAAATTTTTTGAAAAGAATGATCCAACAAACAAAATATCTCATAAAAAGGCATGGAGAATAAAATATGAAATAGAAAGTAAGAAAGATGATCTGGTACTTGGAAATGAAGAAATTAATAGTAAGAAAATGATGAGTGAAGTTCTTAATAAGGAATGTGAAATTCAAAGATTTGAATATGAAATGGATCAAGCTCACGCAAGGAGAGTTCCTAAAGATAATATGACACAATAGCATATCCTAGCGATATCATGCAGATCAATAGTCCATTAGCCAATGAAAGAAAAATGCAAAAAGAAGAAGATGAAGAAACTTTTGTTGCACAAAACAATGGTGATGATGATGAAGTCTCGAAAGAAAATTAGTCTGTAGAAGTGTGTAATGAATAAAAAAAATAATATCTAGAGAATAAAGCAACAAAGGAGTTCAAAATCTATAAACACATAGTATGGATAGAGAAAATTTATTAATGGTATCAAATAACAGTAAATATCTTTTGGAATCAAAGAACTAAATGTGATAAATTTAACAATTGATTATAAATGGAGAATGATCAATTGATAATGTTCATTTGGTATCACTATGTATGATCAATAGGTATCAATTGGTGTCAATTGGTATTCTTGCAAAAATCAGAATGTCAAGAAGAAGAGGAAACAGATCAAGAAGATCAATAATATTCACACCCATGTCCTTTATGACAAAGGAGAAGACAATAAAACCCTATGAAATAGTGAAAACTCAGGGGAATTTTTTAATTTGATCATAAAATGAGGAATTCATTGGATTAGGTTTAAAATAATAAATCACTACAAAAATTGGTATTAATAAGACTACCTATTTTTAACACAAAATCCCAAGAAATTGAGATGACAACTGGCACATTCACAGGGGGAGAAAAGCTGTAAATGTTTTTTTAACTCTTTGTCATTGATGTCAAAGGGGGATAAAAATAGTCAAACAAATTTTCTATTAGTATTTGGTATTAGTAAAAGTTCAATCCTCCAAATTGAAAATGAGCTCAATGATAAGGGGAGAAAAATTATTTGTTTTATAGATATGTTTCCCTCAATGCCAAAACAAGACATTGTTGGAATTATTGATTGTGTATTTTAATTGATGGAAACATGCGTCAAACATATACAGTAATTAGAGAAAAAGGAATATAATCTTTTGGCAGAGGAAGATTACCTTGCAACAAAAGCAATTCGTGATCAATGTTGATGACAATAGGATCAACAATGATTCTATGTTCCTAAAGCTCAGGAGAGATAGCGAGGAAAGGATACACACATAGAATCAAAGCATGGAAAGGATGAAGGAAAGATCATAAGGGAGATTTCATTACATAAATACTATCGAGATTGAAATCATCACAGTAAAACTCCAAAAGGATCATGTCCGTTGATGTAGTTCTCGAGACAATCCTGGACCATCAGATCACACATAAGCCAGAGCCTACAAAGAAGAACCCTTTGTTGGACACACCTACCACACATAGAGGGGGGATGAATGAGTGTGGGGCTCTTTTTCCCAATACTTCCCTCTTGCACAAAATCTCATCAATTAGCATTCAACATTTATTCATTACCCATTGCTATCATTTATAACTAGTTAGATGTGAGCACATATCAACAACATATATCAGCAATATATCATCAAAAAGTCATCACCACAATGAACATAAAGAACACAAGATGTATGTACAATTTTCTTTTTATTACGAACTTCAATCCTTGGGGTTTATCAACAACAACTGAATAGAGTACAACTCTACAAGAGCATTAGCTCTATAATGCAAGACTCAGCTTACACCCTCAGCACCAACTGAGATGAGGAAATAATCCTCAACAGATATCAATCTATCAATAGGTACGCGACCTGTCAGTAGTGCAGGCCGCATGGGAATGCGGCCTGGCTCACTACAGCCCGCGTGTGAATGCGACCAGTGTATAATGCAACAAACATATGCTTCTGAGCAACATGCTCAGATCCTCTGTAGCCTGCAATCACTTTTTCTTCTATCTTCCACTGTCCAAACTGACCCACAGCCAGTCACAACACATCCAATCTCTCCAATAGCTTTCTCATGCTCCACATCAAATCAATATGAATGCTATCTCAATCATGTATAAATAGATAGTATACCATAGCAATCATGTCACTACTGAATCACAAGAGTGTTGCTCCCTCCATCAACCAAATCAACCAAACTGAGCCACATCAAAGAAGCCATACCAAGAATTCCCTAAGCATTCACAACATATCAAACAATAGTATCTATCAAGACAATAATGTAACCATACCAGTGTCTCAGTGATAGATCTGAGGCCATAGAATGCAGATCTGGAAATTGCCTCATCATCCAAGAGCTTGGCACCAACTCAAACACAAATCTCCATGATTTTATCCACCCCACGCTCCCTGTACTCAGTCATCCCGTGTGTACACTCACCCTATACACAGCCAACCCACATGTACACGCACCCTATACACAGACAACCCGCGTGGACATCAGAAAATAGGGTTTCTGTGAATCCGAGACTTTTGTCGTTAAGATATCCGACATTGCCAAAACTTTGATGCATCCATGAGATCCTCCTCTTGCTCTCTTCCTCATAATAGATCTTCAATCATGCTCAAGAGATCCATACCAATAAGATGCTCTCACAAGAAACTCTCCATCAATACTCCAAAAGATATTACCAAGAAGCTCTCCATTGATCCACAAAAAGGATTCTCACCAAAAATGTACATTTTACAAGAGATCCTAGCTTCTTATTTATACTTTCATCTTCTAGGTCACTTAACCCATTTTTAGTCTACTTAACCCATTTCTAGGTCACTTCACCTATTTTCCTTATTTTAGGGTTAATCACTTTCCATGAATAGAAAGTTCTCCAATACTTTATTATTTAAATATTCCTTCTTGATTTTGTCACTTTACTTTATCATTTAAATAATCCATCTTGATTTGTCACTTTACTTTATCATTTTAAAATAATTATTTCTTCTTTTCAAGCACTTTGACTTCTTTAACCTTTTGGGGCTTCAAGCCATCATATGGGGGTCCTCCAACTTCATAAGGGAATAACTCTCAAATCGTGAGGAGTTATGTGACATTCCACATACCACCGGAAATGGCATGACAGGTACTATCCATCTAGGATAGTTTCACCAACAACTTCATTGATCTTCATCTCATTATTCCACATACAAGCATGGGTCCTCCAATCATTCTCCTAGGATAACTCAATCCGTAAAGCGTCTTCCTGTGAGGGATTTCACCATAAGGGGACAACTTTGGAGTTCATCCATTTGTGCACCTTATCAACCATGATAAGACAATAATGATTCATTTTTGCATCAATTCACCACTGCATCATATATATCAACTATGCATCATGTATCAATGACAACTCATTGATCCATCTTCATCAATGCATCATAGCAATGATCCATATTTATCAATTGGTTTCCACTTGGACATATATCTTTCTTATCAAGGGAATCATATCAATGATCCACCTTTATCAATATATCACTCTCATCAAGGGAATCATATCAATCAATTACTTGACATCAATCAAACCAAACCATTTACATCAATGACATATGATCCAACAATCTCCCAAATAATCAAACCATTGGCGTCAATGAAAACATGATCCAACACCCTTCATGAAGGATCTGTTGGTAGCCAAAATACCATCTCGTTTTGTCTATTTTTGAAACACAAAATTGAAAATAATTTTTTTGTACCCACTGCTTAAATTGTATATACAACAAAATTGATTGTTTTTGGTGATTATTTTGTTGATCAGTTGTTTTGATTTTATTTCGTTGATAGGTAACACATTTACCCATTTCATTTTCATGACTGGAAAGCATGAAATTGAAATATTTTCACAAGGACATTGACTGAACTCTTAAGGTACACCCTGTGTAATTGAAAAATATTATTTGGAAAATCTAAAATCATAAAGCATTCAGACTATGATTCAATGGTGAATGTGAAACAATGTTAAACTTTTGCAAAAAAATTTCATAACTTATGGTAAAAACCAAATCGATGTGTTATTTATTTGATCTTGTTATTAAACCAATTTTCAAAGTTTTAATACATTTCTTATCCTTTGTGAATTTTAGGTTATGCATTTTTTCCCCCACCATATGATATGAATGTTATGATGGGATGTTCATCATTGTCTTGTCAAATGACATGGTTAGCCTCCATTCAATGAAATGATCGTCTCTCAGTCATGTTCATTAATAACTGCATTCATTTCTTATTCAAGATGGTCCTTCATGACCAGAGAGTAGGTTTTAGAAAACAAAGTGGGTTTTGTGTTTTCGGTCCGCTAGTTCTGGGTGGTTAATCAAGTCTCGGGGTGGAAATCATGGTAGTGTCTCCTTGAGCCCTTAGTTTTTGGTTCACCATTAGCCATAAAAACTCAAACATTTATTATTTTGGGTTTTCTTGAGCACAAAATCCTCATTTTTGCGTCTTCTAGTACATTGTTCACAAGCTGATGGCCCCTGTGGTTAGATTGTAGTCGAATGGCTCACAAGTATTGCTATTTCATGACGACACTATGGACGACCTAGTCCATTTCGATTGGATAAAATTCATTTAGTATTTTTAGGGTTTCAAGCTAGAGGTTTCATGGGCTTTTACTATAAATTTTGACAGAACCAAAGCCAAGGTAGGTGACATTCAGTTGCAGGTGAGCGATGAATCCATAGTTGAGGAAACTAGTTTTCAAGGGAAGCTGATCGTTGGTTTAAGAATTTGAAGATAGATGGTATACCATGGTATTCCCTTTTGGTCTCCAAAAGGCCGCGCTACAATGTGAAAGGTATGCATATACAATTTTTTAAAACTCACTAGAATGGCTGGTATTTTTGTTTCAAATATGATTGATGATGATTTTCCTAGGGTTCAAGTTGAATTTTACTTTTTATTTTCTCAAGAGCCTTTGAAAAATTTCTAAGTTCTACCAGAGGCAGAACCCGAACCTCGAATCCAGCCTGTTCCATCATGGTTTGATTCACATTTTAGTGAATGCCCAATTGTTGAACACAGTGGATACCTAGAAGAATTTTCTTTTAGGAATGGGTTTTCTCCTTCACAATCTGAGCTCATTTCTCATTTACCCCTAGGTAATGATGAACCTGTTTGTCCAAGTATTTCATCTCATTCTCTCCAAGATTTCCAAGTTGAGGTGCAGGTCCCAAAAGAATCTGTCTTACCTACCAGCAATCCAATCGAGTTCCTTCCTGTAACCGAAATCACTACCAAAAAATTTGATTTCATTCCAAAGAGACAGTTGGAAGAAATCTTGAGTCGTTTTTGGGATAGGTCACCAAATGCTCCTAGTTCTGTATAGCCTAAGATTACAGATGATAAAAATAAAATTAAAAGAAAGGGGACGCAAATTAAATAGGATGCTAGTGACTTGGATTTAAAAAATAAGAGAAGTGGTCGGATTTTGTCGAGGATGACAAGGAACCGATCTCAAATCATAACAAGCCCGTTCCAACAATAGTAATAGAAGACATGAATTTTGTCGAAGATGTAAGATTTGATTCGACTAGAGTGGATTCACCACAATATGATTTCATTTCAAATCTGCCTCTGTTTTTAAGGGAACGTGAAGGATTTACAGGGATACAAATGATCGGAAAATAGTGATAGCACAAGGTAAACCTTTAAACTCAAACAATAAGCGTCCTCTACCAGGACTGGAACAGGTGTATTGTGAGGAATGATTCACTTGGATTCAAGGATACTACCAAGACATCCCGTATTTCCACGCCCATCTTAACCAGGTTCTGGCTTGAAATATTGATTTGGAAAGAGAAAATTTGGACTTGAGAGCCGGTATGCATCAAAATTCTCCCAAGGCAAACAAGAGATCCAAGAAATCAGGGGACATCATTATTAAACACTCATCTAATGCCAATTTTGTTATGAATTCATAAATGCCAGATTCCTCTTTTTTGAAAGTTTGAATTGGTAAATAATTTCTTAGAGTTAATGATTTGATTGGTTTGTTGCAACAATTTTTTTTTTCATGTTTTTTTAGACTAGCTACATAATCGCAGATTTGGTAGCTTTTCTAGAATTAGTTTATGAGATTTTTTCTCATTAAATTTTATCTTTATTCTTTTCAGGATAGAGGAGGAGAGAATTTCAAGTGTTGTTGAAACAAGTGACTCATTATGAGATGCTTCTAATTTGCAAGTCGTATTTTTTAAAACAATTTCAAAAAATAGTTTTAATGATGTAACCATTTTTGCAAAATTACCAGAATGTTGTTATTGCAGACCTAGATTAAAGGTTATTTTTGAAGAAACTTTATTTGTGAATATTTGTCTCTATCTTTTGGATATGAGAAACAAATCAATGGCATGTTTTAAATACTCATACTTTCCCAGATACCAGGGGGTTCTTTTTGGAACCTGAAAGCATGGACTAATTTTTGAATGATATGAAAATACAATATGGTCTTTGGCTTTAGTCTGGATATCATATTGTATGATGTGATTATTTAGTAGTCATATTATTTTTTCATATTTTTCATAGAATGAAAATATATATTGTATGAGTTAGATTTATTCTATTCATCATTATATGCTTTTATGTTTTTCTTATTTCTGTTCACGATATGGTTCATTATTTCTGGTTATTATAATCCCTGTGGCTCATTAAATATAAAGAATCTATATTTATGTTCTAAGTTTTATCGAACATTAAAAATTGTTATATGATTTGTAGAAGATTGGAGTTGGTTCCATCTCTAAATTTTTGAATCACATAACGCCACATGGAAAATATTTGTCTTTATGTTCCTTACAAATCACTTTCAAATTATTAAAATTGCTTGAATTTCTTCAGTTAATATCATAAATATTCTTTTCTTTTCCATAAAGTGCTTGCCATAGATTTATGCTTGGAAAACAGGTTATTGGAGCATGCCTTACACAAAAAGACAAATATCTTAGTGCTTTCTTTTATTGTTGATCAACAACAGGTTAGTTAACTTTTATTAGTTGATTTATTTTTGAATGAATAATGATTAACAATTTCAAATTTAAATGCTTTGATCATTTTAGTTATATCATTACAAATAATATTCATTCTCGTTATTAATTAGTTACATAACAATTTTCCTTATCTTTCATGTGTGACTTAAAACTATGCTTCAATAGTCTAATTCTCAGTTTCACAAGGCTTATATAAAACCTTGTATTTTTACATATGTATTGTATATGAATAAGAGTGTGTGGTATACTTTATCGTTAAAGTAGAAAAAGTACTTAGTAGTTTTGTATATATAGGTAGTCGTTTTCTTTTCTTATTTTACCTTAGTATTTTCACTGGCCAACGGAGTCGTAAAACCCGTTGGGGTAGGTTACTTTAAACGACTTGGATTAATTAGACAACCTTGGACCAGATATTCCCTTCTCGTTGAAAGTGTGTCATAAACGCCTGTCAACAAATGGTGCTAGAAGGAGGGAATGAAAGTCATTAATGGAATGAGGAGGTCAAAAGAATCCCCAAATAATCGTTCCCCTGTCGTGACTCTGTTGGCAGCCAATTCACATTTTTCATTGTCTTATAAGATGCCTACACCAATATTTTGCAAACATCAAATTTTTCATCACAATTTTTCAAATAAACGACACTTTTATTCTTTGATCCTTTTTATGCACTTATTTTCGTTTTGTTTTCACGACTGTAAGCGTGAAAACATTAGTCTTTCGAAGTCACATTGAAATCACTATTCGAATTGTCGTTATCTTTCTTGTCAGTATGCCTATTTACACTTACATTTCGCTTATTGTTATGCAACTGGCTGCATCCTTTGATCGGTACTCATACTTCGATTGATTGTGACTTGGTTTCATTGAGTTTGTAATGCATTGACATATGGATCTATATGTTGTTTGAACCATTTGACCTTTGGTTTCATAAGATACATGGGTGTTTGGTTAAATATTTAATATATATCTTTAATATGATGCCTATGACTATGTTTTCATAACTATTGGTTGGTTGGTTATATGTATCCATTGGCACGTTGGTTAAACTATTGATTATATGAGCTGATGCATTGGTGCATACTTGAGTTTGGTATTGGTTTTAATTTGAATATTAATGATTAAAAACTTTGGCATAACGTTGATTTGGCGCGTTGGTTTATACACCCACTATGTTTTTTATTGGTCGGCTAATTCACATAATTGTTGAACTATGCTATAATGGGTTGAACTACTATGTAAATCGATGGTTGTACTGTGGCAATAATTTTTATGCATGGCCAGTGGATAACTCCACCACCTTCGCATGATGGCATTTATGCCTATCCCTTATTCCCCGCTTACCTCCGTTAGCTCGGGTAGCTCTGCTCCTGTGTGGTTGTGATCCAAACCCTCGGCTTACCATGTGCTCGGATCCATGGCACCAGTCGTGCAAATTGAGACAAACGACAACCAGGCCCTGTTAATGTTTGACAATGCCCGCAAAGATTTGGAGGAAAATGGATGGCTCACCTTTGTGCAATGATTTGAGGGTTTTAATCTCTGTGTAGCATGACAGTTTTCCATGTCTTTCGATGGTTGTAGAGCCAAGGTGGGCGATATACAGTTGGAAATCGATGAGAAGTTTATCAGTTCTTCTACAGGGTTACCTGCCTCAGGACAATGTTGGTTTAAGAATTGTAAGGTCGAGGAAGTGCCATGGACACTGCTGTTTGTCTCGCGCAAAGTCACCTCTTGTGACAGAGGTATGCCCATCTTTGCACTTAAACCACGATGGCATCATACTTTGATGGTTGTCAAGTAGTTTGTGACCTGTGAAGGTCGATACAGACTTGTTTTCCTCTACCACCTGCGTTTGCTGATGATTTTTATAGGGTATCCTTTAAACATTCCTTTCTACTTTCAACGCAGCTTATATAAGATGTCGAAAAAATTTAAAAGGCAGAAGGCTGACAGCAACCTGTTCCACCATGGACTTATCAAACTTATCATGGTTTATCATTTGAGTTTGCATGGTGATAATTGGAGGGATTTCATCGCCCGTAATGGTTTTGAGGATATAGACCCTGTCCCGGTTGACAAGCCTGTGGTAATTGAAACCAAGGCCGAGCCACCTGTACCCTTCCATATCCTATTTCCCTCTCCTAAACCCTTGGCCGACCCTCCTATTGACTTACCAGACATCGGAATTGACAAGGTCGAGACTATTGAAAAGCCTATGAGCAAAAATCCCAAGGCAAACCTTACTGCTAATGTCAAGGGTAAAAGGAACGCTCATTTGATTTCAAGGATGGCCAGGAACAAACCTAAACCCTCTGCCAAGTCAAACCCTATCATTCTAAGTGAGGACTTCGATTCTGACATAGAGAATTTTCTAGCCAGTGAGTATCCTTACTCGCAGGGTTTATGCCCCGAGGCACCTTACGATTTCGTGACAAATCTTCCTCCTTGCCTAAGAGACGATCCTAGCTACCCTAGTATTAAGTTACCTAACGAAACCCTCAGTCATGTGATCAAACCCTTGCCTGCTATCTCAAAACCCACACAGTCGCCCTGTGACCAGTGCGATTTATGGTTGGAACATTATTACATTGATGTTCCCATACTCCAATAAAAAATCCTGTCACTGGAAAGCCAAGTTGCATTATTGACCAATCAAAAAGACCAACTCCAAGTAGCTGATAAGAAACGATAGACAACAGGCTCGATCCTTTTCAAAAACGTTGAATCAGCTACGGCAGTTATCAACTCCAAATTGGAATGATCAAGCCGTCTCATCGCCATACAGGTATGGATTTTAATATTGTTTTAGTTGTGTGAGTGAATAGGTTGATTTGAATTCTGTTTTCGAATAGCTCTGTTTGCATTTTGAAATGGCTCTGTTATAATGTATGCATCCTATATGTAGTTTTTCTTTGATTAAAAAGAAATTTCGATTTGATATATGATTTGATCATTCCCAAAATAACTATCGATAGATTTTTATTGGATTTAAGTGGTCTTCGTTTGGATTTGATTTCGTTATGATCCATATGTTGTGGTTGGTAAACGATTTTATTGAGTTTGTTGGTTACGATATGCTCTGTCATATAATTCTCAACGACTCTGTTTTTATAAAAACAATATGCTCATTTAAGCCTGTGCATGCACGCCTAAATCATGGAACGATTTTGATTCGTAATGACTGTGTTAAAATCTTTTCTGTTCGATTCCCTCTTATTCTTGAGTTGGTAAGATTATTTGATGAGTTGGATTCCGATTGTAATTGCGAACTCTGTTCGATTGATCCTGTTACGATTTTGTTTGTGGACAGTTACGAGTCAGTTATGGTTTGAATTCGCCCACAGCCTAAATCGTTTGCTATACAGTTATCATGATTTGAAAATGATCCTGTTCGATTCGATTATTTCTCCTGTTGACAAGACAAGTGTAACGAATTGCTTAGGATTTGTTTGATTATAATCGTTTCAATTGATATCAAAATGATTTCACAACTGTTGAATTCGATTTGTTGTGAAACGATTGCATTTTTGTTCGATTATGGTTCTGTTGACCCGATTTTGTGGTAACAAAAACAAAACAGAGTATGTCTATCTCTGTAGTCACTCAATTGATGTGGATCCTGTTTGATCTCGAATGGTATAATAATTTCAAACTAAATGATTCGTTTTCAAATAGTTCTTGGATGATGATTAAATTTAATCCTTTAAAAAGATTTGAATCAATCTCAATGTTGATTCTGTATCTTATTTAGACTAGCTACACAATCGCATGATTCTGTAGCTAGTCTATAGAATTAGATTTTTATTGTTTTATTAATAAAGTATCTCTCTAACTTGTTCATTTTTGGTCCTTTTCAGGTGAATTCGAACTACTTGGGATTTGATGGACATTTTAGAGGATATTTGGATGTTTTACTTTTATTTTAGTTTCCTAGTTTAGTTGAACTTGGGATATCTTCCCATATTTTATGTAAATAGTTTTATAACTTCCACAGGGAGGTTTTACGCTGTGGAAAAACTTATAAATACTTATTATTTTTTTTAATAAGGATCATCCTCACTTGTGGGAGAACCAGGCTATGAATTTTTAATACAAACTGGGACAAAAGTTGATGTTTTGCTACAGCTTTCGCTTTTCATAATATCAATCTTTTGTTTCATGTTTATGTTTATCAATTTGTATTTGATTAGTGACTACTTTAGCTATCACAGTCTTTTGCAAAATGATACGATTGAATTAATGTGATACATGCCTGATTTCTTTCACTTATTTAAAGAATACAACAATTACATAGTTCAGCTAATAAATGACAGATTTCTCTTCTTCATCAATTGAACTATCATGTATAAGTCTTTACATGCAGGTTTATCTAATTGTAGAGATTTATAAATTATAAGATTGTTGTTATTTTTTATGTCTTGTTTGTCCTGTGATCAAACTTAAGGAGCATTGCAGCTGTCGTTTACGAGAAGCTTTTGGATGATTCGGAGCAGGTTTCCTCCCTCTGATATGCTTAAGCAGTCATCATACCCAGGACAAATCTGGAGCGTTTCCAGGTCAGTTTGTTGTTTATTTGTTTTGTACATTTATTAGTAGTTTAGTTAGATATATGTGTAATTAGAATTATTATATTAGTAGTTTAATTTAGTTAGTTTTTGTTTTATTTCTTACTCATAAAATTATAAAATCAACAAAATATATCTCTCTGCCTTAAGACAGAAAATCAACGAGTTTTGCAGGTTTTATTTAAATCTGTAAATTGTAGATATTGTATATTTTGTGAATAAGTTATATTTCCGTTAGTAGTTAGATAGTTAATTAGTTAGAGTTAGTATAGTTAGTAGATTGTATATATATAATAGTTAGATTAGTTTAGTTTGTTTAATAGTGAGTTTTATATTAGATTAGTTAGTTAGTTTGTTTTATTTGTTTTAGTTAGATTAGTTAGATTAGTTAGTTTAGATTAGTTTTGTTTCTTTTGTTTTCTTAGGACCTTAGATCGGCTAACGGAGCCGCTAAACCCATTAGGGTGGTTCATTCCAAATGGCTTGGGTTATTAGACAACCCCGGACCAGTTCCACTCTCTCAGTTGACGGATGGTCAATTTCGCCCATCAACAAATGGCGCTAGAAGGAGGGCCTGAACTTAATTAATGGCACGAGGCAGTCGCAAGACTCCTCCACCCCCTAATCGCTCACCTATAGTGACTAGAAGCCGTTTACACGATAATATTCCCCTTCAAACAACAACTAATTCAACCGAAGATCCACAGATCACAGTTGAGCCAACAACCCCTAATCCTATAGGTGGTGACGTACAAGAGATTGTCCGCCAATCTCTTATTAAAACACATAGTGCCTTAGCCCATTTGAGGCAACCAAACCGTCTATGGGGTCAACCTTTGGACTTCTCTGATATCAGAGAACAATTAGGTGACACTAATCTCACCGTGAATCCTACAGATCCAAACTTAAATCCTGTTGCAGGAGGATCTGGGATACCTCCTTCACCACCTCCATCATCTCCTTCCTCTTCTGGAGGAGATTCCTTTGACAAAGGCGATTCACCTTCTCAGCCTTCCACACCTACTACCCCAATGGAAAATCAGAACAACCCTGCTAGACCCTGGTTGGACCAGGATGCTGTAGCCGTACCTGGAGTTCATCATCCTTTACCCAATCACCTGGAGAAATGGCTTCCCAAGTTTTATCCTGATTCAAAACAAATCGCTGAAGATCACATTAAAAAGTTTATGTTAGCCATAAGACTCGGCAATGTTGAACATGAAGACGTTGTTTGTAGGTTGTTCCCATATACTTTCAAGGGTAATGCATCCACATGGTACTTTGCCCAGCAACCCCATACCATCGTGTCTTGGGAAAAGTTTGAGTCATGCTTTTTGGAAAAGTTCGGAGACGGTAAGCCTCCGGAAGTCCTAGTCATGGATCTTTCAAGCTTAAAAATGAACCCAAAAGAAAAATTTAAAGACTTTAATCAAAGATTATTAACACTTAAAAACCAAATCCCTGCGGATTCTATGCATGCTGAGAGTCTTATAATAGCTTACTACACTAAAGCTTTGCATCAAAGCATAGCTATCTGGGTTACACGATCTAAGAAAGCGACGTTGTTAGAAGCCTTCGAGGAGGCCAGCCATATAGAAAAAGACATACTTAGTCTTAAAGATTCCTCTAGCAATGAAACTGAGATTGTTTCTTCTTCCAAAAAGAATATTGAAATACTCCCCAGACCCACTCAAAGTAAAACACAACCTGAAAGTTCTGATTTGGAAAACCTGACCAAAGTTGTTCAAAAACTGTCAAATCAAGTTATAGACTTAAAAAGGTCAACCGAAGAAGCTTCCTCAAGTAAAGGTCCTTACAAACCCCCGTTCTGGAAGCCTTTTCCCACCAACCGACCTAACCCAACCACTGAAGGCCTAAATCTAGAAAGCTTGCAATGTGCCCTTCAAACAATTCTAGAAGCCCAAGATAACTTGATGCCTCCTGAGATTCCTGAGGAGGTAGTTGAACCAGAGACAGTTCAAGAAGAAGAGTCTTCTCCAAACATTTTCGGACATTTCTCGGATAGCATCTTCCAAGCCAACTTTGAGACTGTTCACCCTTATAACACTAGGAGTAAGACTACAAATAAACCTTCTTCTGAAAATACTACAACTTTGCTTCCAAAGCAGTCTAAATCAGTTGATCCTAAACAGAGTAGTGTGAACCCTAAATTAGATTATGATGTTGTTGAAGATCTTAAAAAGTTAAGGGCTAACATTTCTATTTATGAGTTGTTGAAGTTTCCATTTTTGTTACAAAAGATGTTGCAAAATATTTCTGAGAACGACAAAAATGGTAATGGTAACAAGGTTGTGCAAAGCAAAGTTCCCCA
>ML778614.1:195765-251621 GCA_009831015.1 Picea engelmannii
CCTTCTAGAAGGATCGAGAACTTATTCATTTTCTCCCTTTAGAAACATTTCCGCACCCTGACCATTAACACAGTGCGGAAAGTCCGCAGTCAGGCTGAATGCAGTATGCGGAAATTAAGGATTTCCGCAGGATAGTATATATGTAGCCTGCGTACTATTTCCAAAAATATGATTTTGAGAAAATGATAAGTGTAACTTTCTTCATGAAAATGATCTTAATGAAGAGTTAGATCTTCCATCACCATGTTATTATCATGTCATCATCTCGATAACCAAAAATGTGGATAACACCGATGCAAATAAAATTTGGTCTCTGTATTTCAACGGGTCAAAGTCCAAAGAAGGAGCCAGAGCAGGCTGTGTCATTATCGATCCGGCAGGTAACAAAACATTGATAGCATGTAGGTTGGAATTTGAATGTATTAACAATACTGCAGAATATCAGGATCTACTGCAAGGTCTCAGAAAAGATTTGGATATGAACATTCAAAATTTAACCGTCTTTGGCGACTCTGAAATAGTGGTTAGACAGGTAAGAGATTCTATCCACTGTCTTTCTCTGCATCTCAAAAGCTACCAGTCTGAGGTATGGAACTTAATGAGTAAATTTTCTGCTTCCAATATAAATTCCATTCCTAGGTTGAATAACTCTGAAGAAGATTTATTAGCTAATGTAGCTTCTAAAATTCTTCCTACAGAAGGCTTATCCCCAGACACATTCTCAGTTGAGCTACTGTTTCGGCCATCCATTCCCGACAACATCATGAACTGGAGAGTATTTGACGATGATCAGCAGATTATCAACTTTCTGCACATGGAAGAAACCTTTCTAGGTGCGGTGATAGACGAGCACACGCACGACGACAATTTGCGTGATTTCACAATAATACCTGATCCAAAAACTCCTGAAGCTCTATTGGATATGTTAAACTCGATCCCAAAATCTGTAGTTAGATTGGAGAAGCTTTATGATTTTCAAGATAAATTTAAAAAGACAGTCAACTGTAAAACCAATAGTTCCTCGTTGTCTTTTGAAAAAGTAAACTTAGGAACTAATGAAAATCCTCAGTGCATTAACCTAGGCTTGGGATGTTCTCGACAAGAAAAAGCTGCATTTATTAAATTGTTCAAAGAATCTAAAGATGTCTTTGCATGGACGTATGATGATCTTAAAACTTTCGACCCTAATATCATACAACATGTTATTCCGATGAAGCCCCAAACCTTACCTTTCCAACAAAAACTGAGGAAAATGCATCCTAAACTAGAACCGACCATTCAAAAATAATTGACCAAGCTCCTTAATGCTAAAATAATTTTTCCTAGTAGGCACACTCAATGGGTTTCCAACCTCGTCCCAGTCCGGAAGAAAAATGGGGAAATCCGACTCTGTGTCGATTTCTGAAACCTCAATAGAGTGTCTGATAAAGATAACTATCCGGTCCCACCTATGGAATAGATCCTTCAACAGGTATCTGGTTCTGAGAGGCTATCCTTATTGGATGGTTTCTCTGGATACAAGCAAGTCCTGATGTCTCCACCAGACCAGCTCAAAACTACCTTCCGTACTCCGTGGGGCACTTATGCTTTCCGTAAAATGCCCTTTGGATTGATTAATGCTGGTGATACCTTTCAGAGAGCAATGGATATTGATTTTCGAGGCTTAATCAATCAATCCGTTGTAGTTTACTTAGATGATGTGACTGTATTTTCTAAAAAAAAAAATGATCATCTAGCTCACTTACGAGCTGTCCTACTGCGATGTCGTAAATATGGCATCTCTTTGAATCCTAAAAAGTCCATCTTTGCAGTAGAACAAGGTAAAATCCTAGGATTCATTGTGTCTAGTGAAGGGATGATTATTGACCCCGAAAGGACTCAATTCATCGCAAAACTTCCTCCTCCTACATCCAAAAAATCTATGCAATCTTTCTTAGGCCAGATTAACTTTGTGAGAAGATTTGTCCCCAGTTTCTCCAAAATGGTCAGGCCTTTACAAAATCTGATTAAGAAAGACACCCAATATCACTGGGGACCCCTAGAAAATCAAGCTTTTAATGCAATAAAGAAGGCCATAATAGACGCTTCGTCTCTCATGAGCCCATATTTTTCACAAGACTTTACACTCTACACTTTTGCTTCTGACCGTTCCTATGCCGCCATCCTAACCCAAAAGAATGTCGAAAACAACGAAGTACCCATCGCCTATATGAGCTCCTCTTTCAAAGGTGTTGAACTTAATTACCCAGCGGTTGATCGACAAGCCTACACTATTTTCAAAGTAGTTAAGCATTTCCGGTCCTATCTTTTGAAGTCAAGGACGAAAGTCATTGTCCCTTACCCAGCCGTAAGGAACCTATTAGTGCAGAAGGAACTAGGAGAAAAGAGAGCCAACTGGGTCACTTCTTTGTAGGAGTATGACTTAGAAATCACCCCAGCTCAGATAGTGAGAGGCCAAGGATTATGTAAGTTGGTTGCTGATTCGGAGTCAGGACAGCAAGAAGAAAGTGATACGTCAAACCTAGGATAAAGTGAACAAAGTCTAATTTGTTGTGTGCAAAACCTTGTTAGTCCTTGGTACGATGATATAAGATCATGTCTTGAACATGGGTCAACCCCCCGTCACCTAGACCCCGCTAAGAGAAGAGCGTTGAGATTAAATTCTGCCTCCTTTCATCTGGTTAATGGTATCCTGTTTCTTCAAAGTTTTGACGACGTACTGATGCGTTGTCTTGAAAAAGATGAAGCAGAGAAGGTCTTGCTAGAGTTGCATGCAAGAGAAGCTGGTGGTCATTTTGGTTGTGACACCACTGCTCATAAGGTTTTACGAGCCGGTTATTACTGGCCCACACTTTTTAGAGATGCCCATGCCTTGTGTCGTAAATGTATCACCTGTCAGAAAGCATCAGGGCGGTTGCAAAAACCAGCCTTTCCTTTGCAGCCTGTTACGGTAGATTCTCCTTTTCAGCAATGGGGCCTTGATATCATAGGTCCTATCAACCCTCCATCCTCAAAACAACACAAGTTTATTGTCACAGCCACGGATTATTTTACTCGATGGTCTAAAGCTGCTGCGTTAAGAACTGTCAACACCAGTCAAGTTATTGCCTTTCTAAACTCGAATATCATCACTCGTTTCGGTATCCCTGACTGTTTAGTTTTCGATAATGCTTCTTACTTTTCCTCTCTTGATATGAGTGAGTTCGCCTTAGAAAAAGAAATTAAGTTGAAGTATTATGCTAGTTATTACCCCCAGGGCAACGGACTGGCAGAATCAACAAACAAGAACTTGATCAAAATAATCAAGAGAACGGTGGTTGAAAATCACAAGAATTGGCACAATGCACTGCTTAACGCGTTATGGGTTAATAGGGTTACGCCAAAAGATGCTATAGGTAACTCCCCCTTTTTTCTCGTTTATGGCAGAGAAGCAATTCTGCCACCTCACATTCTTCTTCCTTCACTCCAGATGTCACAGAAAGTTCAAGAAGAAGATTGTCCCCCTCTAGAAAACCGGATTAACGCTTTGATGAAGCTAGAAGAAGTAAGAGCCCAAGCTAAACATAAGTTAGATCAACATCAACAATTGGTTAAAATATGGTTTGATTCTAATTCTGCTTTTGATAGGAATTTTGAAGCAGGTGATCTCGTTCTGAAGTGGAACAAACCACACGAGGGAAAGGGATAACACACAAAATTTCAAAATCTGTGGCTTGGACCATTTTTAATTGCTGAAAAGTTGGGTCCCAGTTCTTTTCGATTACAAAATCTTGAAGGGCAGCTTGACACCTACCCGGTAAATGGCCAAGCCCTAAAGAGATACTTTGCTTGATAACAACCTTTGTATATTATGTACATATCTTGATTTTTGTATGCTTTCTCGTTTGCTTTTGGTTTTTGATTTTTCTTTGAATTTTTTCAGTTTGTGTTTTTGAACATGCACATACCTGTACACTGAGCTATTCAGACAAAGATAAAAGAAATTTCCTTCACTGAAATAACTTCTAAAAAATTTGTACGAACATCAATGGTATATTTCTGAAATTTATATCTGTATTGGAAAAGTCTGTTATTTGAAATAAGTTTACCGATTTTGATCTCTAAGTAAAGTTCGTCATGATCATCCATTATCTTTTTACGCTGTCCCTATTCCGCAAAGGAATGACTCAGAAGATGTCTCCCTGTCTTAGGAAGTTGTTTTTGCAAATAAAATATCTCTGGATCTAAATAAAGGACAGTTCTAAAAAATTCTGATGAGGTCTGAAAAAATATGTTAAAAAATCATGATTTTCAGCGTCACCCCGCTCAAATATATATCTATGAAAAAACAAAATAAATTATTAATAAGAGCTGTGGAAAGTGCTTGTAAACCCACCGGGATGCTGAACAGGTCTGCTAGCAGCAGGTAAATGCATGCATGGCTCCAAGACAACTTCGCCGGGGTACTGAACAGGCCTGCTGGCAGCGAAGCAATGTCAGGTATATGAAAATTTGCAAAAAAGGAAACCTCTTTAATGTCCTTTATTCTGATCCAGAACTTCTTGACAAGATACAGATGTCAGAGTGGGTTAAATGGAAACCCTATTGAGGCTATGGATGCCTGGTAGCAGTAGTGACTATGCCAATAGTATTGAAGATTTTATCTTTAGCATTGTGACTTGTTGATCTTAAGATTGTTATCTGTTTTCATCTTTTAAAACACTGTTGGAAATAATTGGTTAATGATGATGTTTATACAATTTTCTGGATGTTACTTTTGAGTTGGAATTATCTTTACTATCCTAATCTGAATTCGTTTCTTTTGACAAAGATAACTACTTCTCCCAGTGTGTCACCATTGTTGGCAGCCAATTCACTTTTTCCATTGTCTTATAAGCTGCCTACACCAATGTTTTGCAAACATCAAATTTTTCGTCGCAATTTTTCAAATAAACGACACTTTTATTCTTTGAGCCCTTTTACGCACTTATTTTCATTTTGTTTTCATGGCTGTAAGCGTGAAAACATTAGTCTTTTGAATTCGCATTGAAATCACTATTCGAACTGTCGTTATCTTTCTTGTCAGTATGCCTATTTACACTTACATTTCGCTTATCGTTATGCAGTTGGCAGCATCCTTTGATCGGTACTCATACTTCAATTGATTGTGACTTGGTTTCATTGAGTTTGTAATGCATTGACATATGGATCTATATGTTGTTTGCACCATTTGACCTTTGGTTTCATAAGATACATGGGTGTTTGGTTAAATCTTTCATATATATCTTTAATATGATGCCTATGACTATGTTTTCATAACTATTGGTTGGTTGGTTATATGTATCCATTGGCACGTTGGTTAAACTATTGATTATATGAGCTGATGCATTGGCACATAGTTGAGTTTGGTATTGGTTTTAATTTGAATATTAATTATTAAAAACTTTGGCATAACGTTGATTTGGTGCATTGGTTTATACACTCACTATGTGTTTTATTGGTTGGCTAATTCACATAATTGTTGAACTATGCTATAATGGGTTGAACTACTATGTAAATCGACAGTTGTACTATGGCAATAATTGTTATGCATGGCCAGTGAATAACTCCACCACCTTCGCATGCTGGCATTTATGCCTATCCCTTATTCCCCGCTTACCTCCGTTAGCTCGGGTAGCTCTGCTCCTGTGTGGTTGTGATCCAAACCCTCGGCTTACCATGTGCTCGGCTCCATGGAACCAGTCGTGCGAATCGAGCCAAACAGAAACCAGGCCCTATTAATGTTTGACAATGCCCACAAAGATTTGGAGGAAAATGGATGGCTCACCTTTGTGCAACGATTTGAGGTTTTTAATCTCTGTGTAGCACGATAGTTTGCCATGTCTTTCGATGGTTGTAGAGCTAAGGTGGGTGATATATAGTTGGAAATCGATGAGAATTTTACCATTTCTGCTACAGGGTTACCTGCCTCGGGACAACGTTAGTTTAAGAATTGTAAGGTCGAGGAAGTGCCATGGACACTACTGTTTGTCTCATGCAAAGTCACCTCTTGTGACAGAGGTATGCCCATCTCTGCACTTAAACCACGATGGCACGATACTTTGATGGTTGTCAAGCAGTTCATGACCTGTGAAGGTCGATACGGACTTGTTTTCCTCTACCACCTGCGTTTGGTGATGATTTTTATAGGGTATCCTTTAAACATGCCTTTCTACTTTCAACGCAACTTATATAAGATGTCGAAAAAATTTAAAAGGAAGAAGGCTGACAGTAGCCTGTTCCACCATGGACTTATCAAACTTATCGTGGTTTATCATTTGAGTTTGCACAGTGATAATTGGAGGGCTTTCATCGCTCGTAATGGTTTTGAGGATATAGACCCTGTCCTGGTTGACAAGCCTGTGGTAATTGAAACCAAGGCCGAGCCGCCTGTACCCTTCCATATCCTATTTCCCTCTCCTAAACCCTCGGCCGACCCTCCTATTGACTTACCAGACATCGAAACTGACAAGGCCGAGACTATTGAAAAGCCTGTGAGCAAAAAGCCCAAGGCAAACCTTACTGCTAATGTCAAGGGTAAAAGGAACGCTCGTTTGATTTCAAGGATGGCCAGGAACAAACCTAAACCCTCTGCCAAGTCAAACCCTATCGTTCTAAGTGAGGACTCCGATCCTGACATAGAGCATTTTCTAGCCAGCGAGTATCCTTACTCGCAGGGTTTATGCCTCGAGCCACCTTACGATTTCGTGACAAATCATCCTCCCTGCCTAAGAGACAATCCTAGCTACCCTGGCATTAAGTTACTTAATGAAACCCTCAGTCATGTGATCAAACCCTCGCCTGCTCTCTCAAAACTCATACAGTTTCCCTGTGACCAGTGCGATTTATGGTTGGAATGTTATTACATTGATGTTCCCATACTCCAATAAAAAATCCGATCGCTGGAAAGCCAAGTTGCATTATTGACCAATCAAAAAGACCAACTCCAAGCAGCTGATAAGAAACAGAAGACAACAGGCTCGATCCTTTTCAAAAACGTTGAATCAGCTACGAAAGTTATCAACTCCAAATTGGCATGATCAAGTCGTCTCGTCGCCATACAGGTATGGATTTTAATATTGTTTTAGTTATGTGCGTGAATAGGTTGATTTGAATTCCGTTTTCGAATAGCTCTGTTTGCATTTTGAAATGGCTCTGTTATAATGTATGCATCCTATATGTAGTTTTGCTTTGATTAAAAAGAAATTTCAATTTGATATATGATTTGATCATTCCTAGAATAGCTATCGATAGATTTTTATTGGATTTAAGTGGTCTTCGTTTGGATTTGATTTCGTTATGATCCATATGCTGTGGTTGGTAAACAATTTTATTGAGTTTGTTGGTTACGATATGCTCTATCATATAATTTTCAACGACTCTGTTTTTATAAAAACAATATGCTCATTTAATCCTGTGCATGCATGCCTGAATCATGGAACGATTTTGATTCGTAATGACTGTGTTAAAATCTTTTATGTTCGATTCCCTCTTATTCTTGAGTTGGTAAGATTATTTGATGAGTTGGATTCCGATTGTAATTGCGAACTCTGTTTGATTGATCCTGTTATGATTTTGTTTGTGGACAATTACGAGTCAGTTATGGTTTGAATTCGCTCACAGCCTAAATCGTTGCTATACAGTTATCATGATTTGAAAATGATCCCGTTCGATTCGATTATTTCTCCTGTTGACAAGACAAGTATAACGAATTGCTTACGATTTGTTTGATTATAATCGTTTCAATTGATATCAAAATGATTTCACAAATGTTGAATTCGATTCATTGTGAAACGATTACATTGTTGTTCGATTATGGTTTTGTTGACCCAATTTTGTGGTAACAAAAACAAAACAGAGTATGCCTATATCTGTAGTCACTCAATTGATGTAGATCCTGTTTGATCTCGAATTGTATAATAATTTCAAACTAAATGATTCATTTTCAAATAGTTCTTGGATGATGATTAAATTTAATCCTTTAAAAAGATTTGAATCAATCTCAATGCTGATTCTGTATCTTATTTAGACTAGCTACACAATCGCATGATTCTGTAGCTAGTCTATAGAATTAGATTTTTATTGTTTTATTAATAAAGTATCTCTCTAACTTGTTCATTTTTTGTCCTTTCCAGGTGAATTCGAACTGCTTGGGATTTGATGGATAGTTTAGAGGATATTTGGATTTTTTACTTTTATTTTAGTTTCCTAGTTTAGTTGAACTTGGGATATCTTCCCAGATTTTATGTAAACAGTTTTATAACTTCCACAGGGAGGTTTTACCCTGTGGAAAAACTTATAAATACTTATTATTTTTTTCAATCAGGATCATCCTCACTTGTGGGAGAACTAGGCTATGAATTTTTAATACAAACTAGGACAGAAGTTGATGTTCTGCTACAGCTTTCGCTTTTCATAATATCAATATTTTGTTTCATGTTTATGTTTATCAATTTGTATTTGATTAGTGACTACGTTAGCTATCACAGTCTTTTGCAAAATGATATGATTGAATTAATGTGATACATGCCTGATTTCTTTCACTTATTTAAAGAATACAACAATTACATAGTTCAGCTAATGAATGACAGATTTCTCTTCTTCATCAATTGAACTATCATGTATAAGTCTTTACATACAGGTTTATCTAATTGTAGAGATTTATAAATTATAAGATTGTTGTTATTTTTTATGTCTTGTTTGTCCTGTGATCAAACTTAAGGAGCATTGCAGCTGTCGTTTACGAGAAGCTTTTGGACGATTCAGAGCGGGTTTCCTCCCTCTGATCTACTTAAATAGTCATCATACCCAAGACAAATCTGGAGCGTTTCTAGGTCAATTTGTTGTTTATTTGTTTAGTATATTTATTAGTAGTTTAGTTAGATATATGTGTAATTAGAATTATTATATTAGTAGTTTAATTTAGTTAGTTTTTGTTTTATTTCTTACTCATAAAATTATAAAATCAACAAAATATATCTCTCTGCCTTAGGACAGAAAATCAATGAATTTTGCAGGTTTTATTTAAATCTGTAAATTGTAGATATTGTATATTTTGTGAATAAGTTATATTTCCGTCAATAGTTAGATAGTTAATTAGTTAGAGTTAGTATAGTTAGTAGATTGTATATATATAATAGTTAGATTAGTTTAGTTTGTTTAATAGTTAGTTTTAGATTAGATTAGTTAGTTAGTTTGTTTTATTTGTTTTAGTTAGATTAGTTAGATTAGTTAGTTTAGATTAGTTTTGTTTCTTTTGTTTTCTTAGGACCTTAGATCGGCTAACAGAGCCGCTAAACCTATCAGTGTGGTTCATTCCAAATGGCTTGGGTTATTAGACAACCCTGGACCGGTTCCACTCTCTCAGTTGACGAACGGTCGATTTCGCCCGTCAACAGACTCATAGTCGATCAGACCCTACCATTATACCTGATCCAACCACTATGTCAAAAGCCATACCTGACCTTCCCTCTGAACCTGTGACACTGATTCCTCAAGGAATTGATGTACAAGAAATTATATGTAATTCTCGCCAATCAATAATAAGAAACCAAGGTGCATTGTCCAAACTTAGACAATTTGGTGAACAATTACATCATCCCCTTGATTTTTCCAATCAACAAGAAGATCCTATTGGCATTGGTTCACCCAATCATGCATTACATGATACCATTATCGATCCATTCTAAGAACTAATCTAAGGTGTCCGGGGATCTGGACTTCCTTGATGCAGGAGCATCGTAAGCAAGCCAACAAGCGAAGGACAACTGGAAACGCACCAATGTGCATTTTGAGAATGTTTTGAATTTAAAAGATAAAACATTAATGTAATATATGGGAGGTAGTAATTGATCTTAAACATTTGGAGATTGTAACGTAGATAATGAGCGGTTCCTCTCATCTTTCGGTTGTAGGAAATTAATGTAATAAATGTAAAGTAGTTTTAAAGATTTTAATTCAATTAGATAGTTAGAGCTGTAGGAGGGAAAACTCTAGAGAGCTCCCTCATATGTATTGTATTGTATGATTATTCTCATTGTAAGAGTAGTAGTTTAGAGATGTAGAGAAAGAGAGAGTAGAGAAGAAAAAAGATTGTATAAGATTGTATAAGGAGATAGTTGTTGCTATAGAACCCATGTACAGATGCACTTGGATTAATATAAGGAATCTTTGATCCCACTTCATGGTGTTTATGAACTCTATTTACATCTATTGAATGGTATGTTTACAGTTAATTTCAGTCTCTGTTCTGCATTTGTTTCAATTCTTGCATGTATGATTACATGTTGAGTGTATGAATTCAGTGAGAGGGATAGTATGAGTTTCAATTGTTTCTCATCCTGAGAATTCTTGCAAGGAGTGCAGTGAAAGTCCATAAAGAGTGTGTTGACAAGCTCTTAGTTTTACCTCAGATAAGCTCAGGAGAGATACCATTGTTTTCATACTAGTAGAAGTGCGGGTATAGCACAGAGACGTGCAAGGAGTGTGCAGGTAGGTTGAAGTCTTAGACTTTTCCAATCTAGTGAGTGGTTGAAGAGTTTCTGTCACAAAGAGTGCACAAAACTGAGAAGTTCAGATAATCAGAGATTATCATGAATCCGTAATGAGTGCGGGCATAAATCCCTTGGAATCCTTGAGTTTGCATCCAAAACCAAGCTCAAAAGGGATATAGACTTTGAAGAAGAGTTCGAAGGAAAGATGAGGCTGAAGTTACTTCGCAGAAATTAAGCTTAGAAGAAGACGCCAAGTTATTTGGCCAGGAAGTATTAAGGACTAAACGAATGGTTGATATTCTCAGAGGGAGAATTACCAATTCATCGTGGACCATTGGGTCCAGTGGACGAGGGGAGAAGTTAAGGCTGAGTGTCTATAAACACTCGTAAGCTCAAGAGAAATAGTCACTGTTAGATCTGAATCAGTGAGAGACAATGATCTTGTGATCTCGGACTTCGACATTTCTGGAGTCAGAGCAGTGGAGAAGGTCATTGACTTGGATTTAAGAGTGGCTAACTCACGAGCCATGAAATCCTGACGCACTCAGAGGTGGACCCCAGGATGTGACTGAGGTCACATCGTTGAAGTATAAGAGAGGAGCTAGATAGAGGTCTGTTACCCCATTTCGAGGTTTTGGGAGTCAAAGGAGTCTGAGGAGCTCAACAACGAAGATCGCGAAGTCATGAAACCCGAAGAACCTTTTCGGGTAAAGGTCATGAACATGTCAGTTGGTCGTTTGGAGTGGATTTTCACGTCTTGTGCTTGTTTGCATATGTGTAACCCTAGAATGACCTGTGGTTATACGTGTTTAATATTCCAATTGGGAATCAAAGAACCATTTCAGTTCAAGGGTGATTTAGAATGATCCTTATACCAGGAGGTCACACAGAGCCTGCTAAGGTCAGGGTGTTGCACCATGTGGTATCAGAGCTTACAATTATTATTTTCTGTAAGAAAGGGAGACAAAAGGCAAGTTGTGATTTGAATTCTATGTGGAACATATTTTAACAATGCCACCAAGAATACCGCAAGAGAAACCCATGCCCGAGCCAGCTGTGGAAAGGGAAATGAGAGAACTTCATGCTCAATTGGATGCTATGGAGACAACACATAGACAGACAACTGATACTAGAGATGCCAGTGAGGCTGAAAGTGAAAATGAGGCTAGAGATGAAGAAGAAGTTGTAGCCGAAGATGCTACAGAGGAATGTCTATTCAGAGTTGTTGCAATAATAGGGGCCAAAGAAAAAATGGACATCCCAATGTATGAAGGAAACTTAGACGTTGAGGAGTTGCTAGATTGATTTAGAGCTCTGGATAAATACTTCGATTATGAAGATATCGAAGAAGATAAGAAAGTAAAATATGTTTTCACTAGACTGAAAGGGCATGCAACATTGCGGTGGGATGAACTGCAGGCTGACAGGCGTTGAAAAGGAAAACAATGAATCAAAAGATGGGATAGGATGGTAGCAAAGATGAAATCCAAGTTTATGCCCAAAGATTTCCAAATCAATCTGTTTCGAAGAATGCATAATTTGAGACAGAAGGGGATGACAGTGAAGGAATAGACAGAGGATTTTTACACATGGATGATTTTAGGGGATAAATTTCGCTCATGGGATAATTTTCCATAGTTTTTCCAAAAACGAGATTCACTATTTTAAAAATTATTCGCTCAAATTCTATAGGAAAAAATTATTTTACCTTAAAAATCACCAAAATTTTATAAAAACTATATAAAATCCTTAGAAATTTGAATATTTTAAAAAAAATATTTCCAATCCTTTATAGTTGCATATGAAGGATTAGTAAGATTCGCCAAGGTTTCTACATTTTAAAATAAATTTCCATCCTTAAAATCATCCCTGGTTTTACAGACTCAACATCAGAGCAAGTCGTCATGAGAGTGATGATGAAAAGGTTGCCAAATACATGAATGGATTGAGATATGAAATTCAATATGATATGAGCATGGTGACAATTAGGAGTGTAGAAGATGCTTATCAAATTGCTTCAAAGGCATAAGATAAATTGGCCCGAAAGCAAGGTCAAAAGGGCAGAGGTAGAAGTCAGAGCGGAAGCAAAGAAATTGCCTAGGACAAAGTACAAAATCCCAAGGATGAAGAAAATAAACCTCATAACCACCATAAAGAGGAGGAAGTTCACAGGGAAGACAATATGCTGATAGGAACACTTTTCCTCATGCAAGAGGAAGAGGAAGAGGCAAAGGTGGTGAAATAAAGTGTTTTGTCTATGGAAAGATGGGACATAAATATTGTGAATGTCCCAATAGAAAAAGAGAAGGAGGAGGTGAAGCTCACATTTTAGAAGCGTAGAGGCGAAATGTTGAGGCAGAAGATGTTGAAGGCAGAAGATCCCTAATGATGAGGAAAATTCTCTTGAAGCCAGAGGAGATAGAGGATCCAGTCCAAAGGAATAGTTTGTTCAGAACTGGTTGCAAGACCAAGGATAGGGTATGGAAGGTGATAGTGGACAGTGGAAGTACAAATAATCTAGTATCCACAGAAATGGTGGAGAAGCTGGAATTGGAGACAATTGCACATATGAGACCATACAAGGTTTTGTGGTTTCAAAAAGGACATTAGGTAACAGTCACTAAACAATGTTTAGTTGAATTTAAGATAGGGGGATATAGAGATGAGATCTTATGTGATGTTATTCCCATGGATGTAAGTCATATTTTGTTGGGGAGACCATGGCAATATGACATAAATGTTGTTCATGATGGGATAAAGAACACATACACCTTGGAAAAGAATGGTAGGATGCATATGTTGCTTCCAATTGAGGACAAGAAGGAGAAAGAAGAAACAAGCAACACTATACTTCTCATGAGTGGGAAGGAACTTATCGATGAAGTAAAAAATCATGAATAAATACAGGTTGTTGTGGTGAGAAAACCTAAATTCATCATGACCAGTACTTTGATAGATGATATACCGGAGGAAATTCAGGAAATGATGGAGAATTTCGATGATATAGTGGTGGATGATTTTCCTTGTTCGTTGCCACCCATTAGAAGTATAAGTCATCCCATTGATCTTGTACCAGGAGCTAGTTTTCCAAACAAAGCAGTGTGCAGACTGACGCCCCAGGAGAATCAAAAGGTCAAGAAGGAAGTCCAGGATTTGATGGACAAAGGATTGGTTAGAGAAAGATTGAGTCCATGCATTGTGCCAATAATGTTAAGTCCAAAGAAATATGGTGGATGGAGAATGTGTACAGACATGAGGGCTATAAACAAAATCACCATTAGGTATAGATTTTATTTACCAAGAATGGATGACTTGATGGATTGCTTGAGTGGAGAAAAGTTTTTTTCAAAAATTGATTTGAAAAGTGGATATCATCAGATTATAATGAGGGAAGGTGATGAATGGAAGACAAAATTCAAGATAAATGAAGGGATTTATGAATGGCTTGTCATGACATTAGGTTTGACGAATGTGCCAAGTACTTTCATGAGGTTGATGAACGAAGTCTTTAAATATTTCATTGGAAAATTTGTAATTGTGTATCTTGATGATATACTGATCTTCAGTAAGACTGAAGTAGAACATTTGAAACATTTAACTCTAGTGATGAGGAGGTTGCAACAAGAGAAGTTGCTGATAAATTTGAAGAAGTCATCTTTCATGAAGAAAGAACTCATTTATTTGTGGTTTTTGATCTCTTCGAATGAGTTGAAGATGGATCCTGAGAAAGTAAAATCAATCAAGGAATGGTCTTCGCCAAGGAATATCTTTGAATTCAGAGGCTTCCATGGATTAACCAATTTTTACATGAATTTCATCATAACTTTTAGTGGAATTTCCGCACCAATGATGGACACAGTCAAGAAAAGACATAAATATTTTCATTGGACAGAGGAAGCATAGAAAAGTTTCAAGTTGTTGAAAGACAAGATAATTGGACAACCAGTTCTGGTTCTGCCAAATTTTAGTAAGACATTTCAAGTGAGATGTGACACAAGTGGATTTGCGATTGGAGAAGTCTTAAGTCAAGACAATAGACTAGTTGCATACTTCATTGAGAAGATAAATGATGCCAAGATGAAATATTATAGGTATGATAAAGAGTTTTATGCAATCATCCAAGCGTTGAAGAAATGAAGCACTACTTGGTTCCGAAAGAGTTCATTTTGTACAGTGACAATCATTCTTTACAATTCGTAACTAGATAAGAGAAACTGAACCAGAAACATGCAAAATGGGTTGAATTTATGAAGAGATTTACTTTTGTTATAAAGAACATTTCTAGAACTGCTAACAAGGTTGCTGATGCATTAAGCAGGAAATGTTTGATTCTGCAGGAGTTTCGTGTGAAGACCTTAGGTTTTGATAGCCTTAAGGATATGTACAGAGATGATTCAGATTTTAGGGATGCTTATGAAGCATGTGAGAATCCTTTTTTGAGAGATATAAGACAATGGATTGAATACTTAATTCAGGATGGATTATTATTCAAAGGAAATTAGTTGTGTATCCCGAAGAGTTCCATGAGAGAGAATATTTTGAAGGAGAAACATAGTGGAGGAATGGTTGGACATTTCGGCCATGAAAAAATGTTCACGCAGCTGAACAGTCTATATTATTGGCCAAGGATGAGGAAAAATGTGAATAAGTTTGTCAATAGATGTAGAATTTGCTAGCATGCAAAGGGGAATGACAAAATACAGGATTGTATCAACCATTGCCAGTACCAGAGAGGCCATGGGACGTGGTAAGAATGGATTTTGTGTTAGGACTGTCGAGGACACAAAGAGGTTGTGATTCCATATTCGTGGTGGTCGACAGATTCTAAAAAATGGCACATTTCATTCCGTGTCAGAAAACCAGTGATGCAACACACATTGAAAACCTGTTTTTCAAAGAAGTTGTTCGAATTCATGGCTTACCCAAGAGTATTGTTTCAGATTGAGACACCAAATTTGTTGGTCATTTCTGGAGAACACTATGGAAGCAGATGGGGACAAATTTATATTTTATCTCAACATATCACCCTCAGACGAATGGACAAATTGAGGTGGTATATTGAAGTTTAGGAGATTTGTTGAGGAGTTTAGTAGATGAACGTCATAGTCAGTGGGATCAGATTATGCCAAAAGAGGAATTTGCATATAATGACTCACCTAACCGGAGCACATGACAAAGCCGATTCCAGATAATGTATGGAATGCAGCCAAGGGGAGTATTTGAGTTGAGAGGCTTAGAACATAATGAGTTTAGAAGTGCTGGAGTAGAGGATTTTGCAGCAGAAATGCAAGAGCTCCACTATAAGATCAAAGAACGGTTGCAGAGTTCCAACCAAGAATACAAGCGTAGAGAAGATCAACACAGAAGAGAGCTTCAATTTGAAGTGGGATATTTTTTCTTAGCGCACCTAAGAAAAGAAAGGTTCCCAAGAGGAACATATAATAAGTTGAAAATGAAAAAGATAGGGCCATGCAAAATCATAAGGAAATTTGAGGCAAATGCTTATGAGATAGAATTGCGAGATGATGTGGGAATATCACCCATATTCAATATAGAAGATTTGTATCCTTCTAGAGCAGATGAATCAGATGGAGAAGAGAGTCATAAGGAATTTTAGTGGGTCAAACAGATGCATGTAGCTGAAAAGCCATAGATGGAAAAGGTCATTGATCAGAGAGTTAGCAAGAAGACCTGGAGAAAGATGTATTTTTAATACTTGGTGAAATGGAAAGGACACCCGATTGAGGATTCTAGTTGGAAAAGTGAAGCGGAGATCCAAAAACATGGAAAGACAGTGAAGGAGCTCATGAACTTTTCAGCCAGAGGAGTTACTAGAGTATGATGCAGGAGGATCTTAAGCAAGCCAACAAGCAGAGGACAACTGGAAACGCACCAACGTGCATTTTGAGAATGTTTTGAATTTAAAAGATAAAACATTAATGTAATAGATGGGAGTTGGTAATTTCTCTTAAATATTTGGAGATTGTAATGTAGATCATGAGCGATTTCTCTCATTTGTCGGTTGTAGGCAATTAATGTAATAAATGTAAAGTATTTGTAGAGATTTTAATTTGATTGGATAGTTAGAGATGTGGGAGGGAAAACTATAGAAATCTCCCTTGTATGTATTGTATTGTATGATTATTCTCATTGTAAGAGTAATATCTTAGCGTTGGAGAGAAAGAGAGAGTAGAGAAGAACAAAGATTGTAGAAGATTGTATAAGAAGATAACTGTTTTTATAGAACTCATGTACAGATGCACTTGGATTAATATAAGGAAGATTTGATCCAACTTCATGGTGTTTATGAACTCTGTTTACATCTATTGAATGGTATGTTTATGGTTAATTTTAGTCTCTTTTCTACATTTGTTTCAATGCTTGCATGTATGATTTCATGTTGAGTGTATGAGGTCTGTGAGAGGGAGAGTATGAGTTTCAATTGTTTCTTGTCCTAAGAATTCCTGCAAGGAGTGCAGTGAAAGTTCGTAAAGAGTGCATTGAATGTCTCTAAGTTTTACCTCAAATAAGCTCAGGAGAGATACCGTTTTTTTCATACTAGCAGAAGTGTGGGTATAACAAAGATCCATGAAAGGTGTGCACGGCCAGGTTGAAGTCTTAGACTTTTCCAATCTAGTGAGTGGTTGAAGATTTTGTCATAAAGAGTGCACAAAACTGAGAAGTTCAGATAATAAGATATTATTGTGAAGCCATAAGGAGTGCGGGCATAAATCCCTTAGAATCCTTGAGTTTGCAGCCAGAACCAAGCTCAGGAGGGATAAAGACTTCGAAGAGTTCGAAAGAAAGAGTAGGCCAAAGTTACTTCACAAAAATTAAGCTCAGAAGAAGACACCAAGTTATTTTTCCAGCAAGTATTGAGGAATGAACAAATGGTTGATATTCTTAGAGGGATAATTACCGATTCGTCATGGACTGTTGGATCCAGTGGACCAGAAGAGAAGTTAAGGATGAGTGTCTATCAACACTCATAAGATCAGGAGAAATAGTCACTGTTAGATATGAATCAGCAGGAGTCGTTGATCTTGTGATCTTGGACTTTGGAATTTCGAGAGTCAGAGCAGTGGGGAAGGTTTTTGACTCAGAGTTAAGATTCACGAAATCATGAGCTACAAAATCCTGATGCGCTCAGAGGTGGACCTGAGGACATGAATGAGGTCACATGGTTGAAATATAAGGGAGGAGCTAGATAGAGGTCTGTTATCCCATTTCGGGGTTTCGTGAGTCAAAGGAGTCAGAGGAGCTCAACAACGGAGATCACGAAGTCATGAAACTCGAAGCACCTTTTTGGGTAAAGGTCGTGGACACGTCTGTTGGTCATGTGGAGTGGAGGTTCGCGCCTTGTGCTTGTTTTCATAGGTGTAACCCTAGAAGGACCTGTGGTTATATGTGTTGAAAATTCCATCTCAAAATCAAGGAACCATTTTGGTTCAAGGTAGATTAAGAACGATCCTTAGACCGATAGGTAAAATAGAGCCTACTGAGGTAGGGGTGTTGCACCATTCATCCTTCCCCACCTGGGTCTTCTCTGCCCTCTTCAAGAGGAGAATCCTCTGAGGAAGACAGTTCTTCATCTGGGAAATCTCAAAATTCACACACACCAACCCCCATGGCTAACTAGAAAAATCATGCCAAACTTTGGCTTGATCAAGATGTCGTGTAAGTACCCAGACCTCAACATCCTTCACCCAAACATCCTGAAAAATGGTTACCCAAGTTTGACCCCCATTCAAACAAATTAGTCGAGGATCATATTAAAAAATTCATGTTAGTTGTTAGGATTCGAAATGTCAAACACAAAGATATTGTGTGTAGGATATTCCCTTACACCTTTGAAGGAAATTCCTCCACATGGTATTTGGCACAACAACCACAAACTATTGTTTCCTGGGACAGGTTTGATACCTTTTTATTATAAAAGTTTGGGGATGAAAAATCTCTAGAAGTTATAGTGATGGAATTGTCCAACATGAAAATGAATCCCAAAGAGAAAGTCAAGGATTTAGTTCAGAGATTCCTTACACTTAAAAATAAAATCCCTACAGAATCGATGCCTGCTGAAAATTTGATTATTGCATACTATGCTAAATCTCTACACCATAACATAGCTATATGGGTTAAGAGGTCTAAGAAAACACGTTACTAGAAGATTTTGAGGAGGTGGTCCTCATTGAAAAGGATATTCTTAGTTTAAAGGATAATGTAAATGCAGAAGCTGAATCAACTTCCTCTTCTAAAAAGAAGATAGAAATCCTTACTAGACCTCCCCCAAATAAAAAAGAAAAAGAAACCTTAGATTTGGAGAGTTTACATAAAGCCTTTCAAAAGTTATCTAATCAAGTCATAGACTTGAGAATATTTACAGAAGAATGATCTTCAAGTAAAGGGAATTATATATCACCTTTTAGGAGACCTCTTACTCCAAACAGGTCAAATCTCATTGCAAAACGTCTGAATTTTGAAGGATTACAACATGCTATACAAGACATATTAGATGGAACTAATATTTCTACTGTTGTCCCACCTGAAAACCAAAATGATGCAGGTGATGAAGAAACACCCGATGAGGAGGATTCATCTCCCCCAGATTTTGGGCATCGTTTCGACAATATTTTCCAAGCTAATTTTGAAATTGTCCATAAAAACCAACACTCATATAATACTCGTAGTAAAGTGAAAAACAAATCTTCACCCGAGGAAAATAAAAATACAATATCAAGACAAAAAAGACAGATTGAAACATTTAGAAATCTCATTTCCCTAGATCTAGAATATGACCTTATTGAAGATCTTAAAAGACTAAAATAAAATATATCAATTTTCAAACTGATTAAATTCCCTCCCATCCTTCAGAAAATGCTGTGAATCATAGTTGATAATGGTAAAAAGAAAGATCATCTGGATAAAAAGTGAGTAGAGAATGGCATAAATAAAACAAAGGATATTGTGAACAAAATGCTACCTGAGGACCATAATAAAAAGGACACGTCGGATAAAATTTTATGGAATTTAGATAAAACAACTTCAGATACAACATGCAAAAATCAACAGACTTCTTCTCCCACACCATGAAAAAATGTGCCACCATTTCTGTTAACTTTTGAAATATTCAACATATATGTGCATAATTGTATGGTAGATTCAGGGTCTTCATCAAATTTAATTCCTTTTTCTATTTGTCAAAAGATAAATGTTGAATTCAAACCTTTCGATTTGAAAATTATTCAGCTAGACATAACTATTATCATGGTTGTTGGTGAGCTTAAAGATGTATTGATTAGATTATCATCTAACCGAAAAGTGAACCATGTAATTAACATTGTAGTCACTGATATTCCAGAGTTTTATGGCATGTTCTTGAGAAAAGATTGGTCTGAAAAATTGCATGGTTATTTCACCACAAATTGGTCTCAATTGTGGTTAACAAAAAACGACCAGCCAAACAAGCTCATAATTAATAGGGAACATTATCTAAAATACATTGTTACAGATCTAAATGACTCGAATGAACCTTTTACCACCAGTGTAAATGAATTTGATTCTCAAGGTATGAACACTTTCTTTGGGAATTTCATGACTAAAATATCCACTATTACGAACCCAAATCAACAATCTGAAATATTAGTCTATACTTGGGAGACAACTTTTAAAAATGATGCAAACATTGTTGATGGTTGCGAGAATGATGAAATCTGGTCTCTATACCTTGATGGGTATAAATCTCTTGAAGGAGCCAATTTTGGTTGTGTATTGATTTACCCCAAAGGTAATAAGACATTCATTTCTTCTAGATTAGAATTTGATTACAAACAGCACGACATAATGTGAAGCACTCCCACAGGGACTCAAGAAGGCCATAGATCTTGAAGTGCAAATCTTGATGGTATTTGGCGATTCTGAAATTGTAGTTAGATGGGTGAAAAATGTTATTCATTGTTTATCACCTCACCTAAAAAAATACTAGACTAAGGTATGGAATCTAATCCATGAATTTCTCTCTTTTACCATAAGTTTTATTCCTAGATCTAGTAATTCCGAAGCACATTTATTGGATAATGTTGCATCAAAATTATTACTTGCTGAGGGATTCTCTCCTAATGCATTTTTTGTTGAATTTATGTTTAGGCCAGCAATCCCTGACAATATCACCAATTGGCGAGTGTTCGACGATGATCAACAAATAATAATTTTTATGCATATGGGGGACACTTTCCAAGATGTTGTAATTGATGAAAATACTCACAATGAAAATATCCATGATTTTTTAGTAATATCTGACCCTCATTCTACTGAAACATCATCTGATATGGTAAATTCTATCCATAAATCCATCATTAGGTGAGAAATTTTTTATGATTTACATGACAAATTTAGGGGAGTGGTTAACTGCAAAACAAACAGTTCCTCATTACTATATGAAATTGTAAACTTAGGAATGCAATATAACCCTTAGAATATTAATTTAGGAAAATTATGCTCTCAACAAGAAAGATCTCCATTCATAAAATTGTTTAAGGAATTTAAAGATGCATTTGCTTGGACATACGATGATTTGAAAACCTTTGATCCGAACATAATACAACATGTAATCCCCATGAAGCCCCAAACCCAACCATTTCATCAAAAACTTAGGAAAATGCATCCTAAATTAGAACCCACAGTGAAAAAGGAACTGAATAAATTATTAACAACAAATATCATTTTTCTGGTTTGACATACCCAATGGGTATCCAACTTGGTCCCGGTAAGAAATAAGAATGAAGAAATACGGCTCTGTGTCGATTTTCGTAACTTAAATCGAGCCTCTGATACAGATAATTATCTTGTTCCTACAATGGAATAAACCTTGCAACATGTATCTAGTTCTGAAAGGCTATACTTATTAGAAGGTTTCTCAGGGTAAAACTAGGTCCTCATGTCTCCATCAGATTAGTTAAAAACCACATTTTTCATCCCTTGGGGCACTTATTCCTATTGAAAAATGCCTTTCGGATTAATTAATTTCGGAGACACTTTCCAATGGGAAATGGATATTGATTTTCGTGGCCTTATCAACCATTTAGTTGATTTTTACCTAAATGATTTCATTGTCTTTTCGAAGAATGAAAAGATCACTTGTCACATCTTGGTTGTACTAGACCATTGTCGTAAGTTTGGTATTTCACTGAACCCCAAGAAATCAATTTTTGCAGTAGAGCAGGGAAGATTACTTGGATTTATAGTTTCAAAGTATGGAATGATAATAGTCCCCGAACAAACTCAATCTATTGCCAATATTCCTCCACCATCCTCCAAAAAGGTAATGCAATCTTTTTTGGGTAAAACAAATGTCGTTAGACATTTTGTTCCAATATTTTCTGAGATGATTAGGCCTATGCAAAACATGATTAAAAAGGATGTTCTTTTTAAATGGGTATCACAAGAAAACCCGACTTTTAATTCTATTATAAAAAATATAACAAAATCCCCCTCCTTAATGAGTCATGATTTCTCCAAAGACTTCACGCTTTATACTTTTGCACTAGACAGATCATATGCTGTTGTACTTAGAAAAACATTGAAAATAATGAAATTCCCATTTCATTTCTGAGTTCTGCCTTTAAAGGAGAAGAATTAAATTATCCTGCAGTTGATCAATAAGAATACGCCGTCTTTAAGGAAGTAAAACATTTTATACCTTACCTTTTGAAATCCAGAATAAAAGTCATTGTTCCTTACCCTGCAGTAAGAAATCTATTAGTTTAGAAGGAGATTTGATAAAAGAGGGCTAATTGGATGACCTCTCTTCAAGAGTATGATCTTGAAATCATACTATCACAAATTTTTAGAGGCCAAGGCCTTTGAAAACTAGTGTCTAACTCAGTCCAAATGATAGATAATGAAATAGCAGTACCAGCTAAAAATCTGCATCATGAAACACAAATCTGTTGTACACAAATTATGCCTAATTATTGGTACAATGATATCAATTTTTATTTGTTGCACATAACTAATCCTCAAAATATCGATCCCAAATACAGAAGGGAACTAAGGATCAAGTATGCATATTTTCAATTAATTAATGATGTATTGTTTAGGAAGAATTTTGATGGTGTATTCTTGCGTTTCCTAGAAAAGGAAGAATCTGAAAAGGTGCTAGATGAGCTACATTCTGGTGATGTCGGGCTTCATTTTAGTGGGGATACAACTGCTCACAATGTACTTAGGGCTTGTTACTATTGGCCCACATTATTTAAACATTCTCGTACTATGGCTCGCAAATGTGCAATTTGTCAAAAAGTTGTAGGATGAGTCAAGATGGATGCATTCCCCTGGAAACCCGTTACAATAGGCACCCCATTCTAGTAGTGGGGCCTAGATATCATAGGGCCAATTAACCCACCTTCTTCACAACAAAACAAATAAATTCTCATGGAAACTGATTATTTTACAAGGTGGTCTGAAGCTTCATTGTTAAGGGTACTAAACACTAATTAGGTAATTTTTTTCTTAAATTCTCATATAGTCACACGTTTCAGAATACCTGAATGTTTAGTTTTTGACAATGCTTCTTACTTTTCTTCCTTGGACATGAATTTTTATGCTCTAGAAAAGGGAATTAAGTTAAAATAATTTGCTAGTTATTATCCTCAAGGTAATGGCCTGGCTGAGTCAACAAACAAAAATTTGATTAAAATACTGAAAATAACAGTGTCAGATAATCACAAAAAATGGCACAATGCATTATATAACACACTATGGGATGACATGGTCACCCCAAAAGCATCCATCGGTAATTATCCTTTCTTCCTTGTATATAGAAGAGAATCTATCCTTCCTCCCCACGTCTTTTTCCCATCATTTCATCTATCTCATAATGTTCAAGAAGAAGAATGTCCTCCTTTAGAGAATCAAATAAATGCTTTACTTAAATTGGAACAAATTAGGACACAAGAAAAATAGAAACTGGACCAACACCAACAAATTGTTAAACACTGGTTTGATGCAAGTTCGTCCTCTAATAGAATCTTCAACGTAGGATATTTGGTTCTCAAGTGGGATAAAACAAATGCGAACAAAGGATAACACTCTAAGTTTCAAAATCTATGGTTGGGACCATTTTTTATTGTAGAAACATTGGGTCCTAGCTCCTTTCGTCTGCAAAACATGGAGGTACAACCAAACACTTTCCCAGTGAATGGCCAGACTCTCAAGAAGTATTTCGCTTGATAAAAATAAGACTTGACCCCCTGTAAATATCCCAAGTTGTGTATAAATTTTTTTTCTGTTGATTATTTTGTTGTTTCTTTCTTTAGTTTCTATTTGATTGAGTTATTTATGACTTACAAATGATTGTGGAAGGGAATTTTCATCATCAGATTTATTATTGGATGGCAATGTGAAACAATTCAAACACATTCAACACTAAGACTTAGCTCATATAATTGGTTTATAAGACAGTTATACTAGAAGTTATTTGCTAGAATATTATTCCTGAAATCTTGTTGAGATATTTGGGAAGTACAGTTACCTTTAAACTTTTTACACTAGATCCCATTTCTAAAAAGATCAACTCAAAGCACTTCCCCATTCTCTATATGTTTTCTTGAGTGAAATCTAAATGTCTCCACCATGATAGAACTACCAGTTCTAAAGAAGCAAATAATAATGATCGGTCATATATCTTCCTAATTATTAATATCCAGTATCACCTCGCCCTCTTTGTCAGTTTGAAATCTACAAATTCTATCATTATAAATGACTAAGGAGGGTTGGAATCACGTTAATGCATGGGAAATGTGTGTAAACCCATTGGGGTACTGCACAGGCTTGCTCGCAGTGGGTAAATGTGCACATGATACCAAGACAACTTCGTCGGGGTACTGAACATGCATGCTAGAAGCGAAGAAATGTTGGGTTCAAGATATATCAGGTATGTTTTATAATTTTATCATATACTAAAAAAAATTTATATCATGGATAGACAACTTTTGGATGGGATTAAATTTCTTGAGTGGGTTAAATGACATCCATGTTGAGGCTATGAACGTCTGCTGGCAGAAGTGGCCCTATCAACAATATTAGAGTTACCTTTATAAATATCGTTTCCTTTTGATAAAAAATAATCTTCAGGTTATAATCGTCTGTTAAAGAACTTCGTTTCTGAGTATGTCTGTGCTAATATTTTTCTAAACTAATATTAACATGTTTAATATTAAAATAAGATCTATTTCAATTTAGCTTTAAGTTCTATCCAAGTCTTTCTTTTTCCTTGACATGAAGATTTGATGATGCAGAGATAACTACTTATCCCAGTCAGTCGCCATTATTGGCAGCCAAACTACCATCTCATTTCATCGATTTTTGAAACACAAAATTGCAAATATTTTTTTTTTGGTACCCACTTCTTAAATTGTATATAAGACAAAATTATTTGTTTTTCGTGATTATTTTGTTGATCATTTGTTTTGATTTTATTTCGTTGATAGTTAATGTTTTTACCCATTTCAATTTCATGACTGGAAAGCATGAAATTGAAATCTTTTCACAAGGACATTGACTGAACTCTTAAGGTGTTCACCCTATGTAATTGAAAAAACTATTTGGAAAATCTAAAATCATAAAGAATCCAGACTATGATTCAATGGTGAATGTGCAACCATGCTAAAATTTTGCAAAAACATTTCATAACTTATGGTAAAAACCAAATCGATGTGTTATTTATTCGATCTTGTTATTAAACCAATTTTCAAAGTTTTAATACATTTCTTATCCTTTGAGAATTTTGGGTTATGCGTTTTTTACCTCACCATATGATCTGAATGTTATGATGGGTTGTTCGTCACTATCTTGTCAACTGACATGGTTAGCGTACATTCAATGAAATGATTGTCTCTCTATCGTTTCATCAATAACCACATTCATTTCGTCTTCAAGAGTCTCCTTCATTACTAGAGAGTAGGTTTTAGAAAACAAAGTGGAAATCATGGTAGTGTCTCTTCAAGCCCTTATTTTTCGGTTCACTGTTAGCCATGCAAACTCAACCATTTATTGTTTTGGGTTTGATCGATCACAGACTCCTTTGTTTTGCATCTTTTGGTACGTTGTTCACAAGATGATGGCCCCTGTGGTTAGAGTGGATCTGAATGGCTCACAAGTATTATTATCTCATGACGACATTGTGGACGACCTGGTCCATTTCGGTTGGATAAAATTCATTCAGTCTTTTGAGGGTTTCAACCTAGAGGCTACACATTCTTTTTCTATACATTTCTATAGAACCAAAGACAAGGTAGGGGACATTGAATTGCAGGTGATTGAGGAATCCATAAACGAGGCAACTGGTTTTTCATGGGAAGGTGATCAATGGTTTAAGAATTTGAAGATAGATGGTATAACATAGAATTCCCTGTTGGTCTGCAAAATGTTGCGCTACAATGTGAAAGGTATGCCTATATAGTTGTTTAAACCCCACTGGCATGGATTAATGTTGGTAATAAAACAATTTATTACTTGTGAAGGGCATTATGGTCTAGTATTTTTGCTTCACATATGATTGATGATGATTTTCCGAGGGTTCAAGTTGAATTTTCCTTTTTATTTTCTCAAGAGCCTTTCAAAAATGTCTAATTTATACCAAAGGAAGAACCCTAAACTCGAATATATCCTATTCCATCATGGCTTGATTCACATTTTAGTGAATGCCCAACTGTTGAACACATGGGATACCTGGAAGAATTTTATTTTTAAGAATGGGTTTGTTCCTTCACAATTTGATATCATTTCTCATTTACCCCTGGGTAATGATGAACCTATTTGTCCAAGTATTTCATCTCATTCTCTCCAAGATTTCTAAGTTGAGGTGTAGGTCCCGAAAGACTTTGTCTTACCTACCAATGATCCAATCGAGTTCCTTCCTGTAACCGAAATCACTTCCAAAAAAACATGATTGCATTCCAAAGAGACCTTTGGAAGAAATCTTGAGTCATTTGAGGGATAGGTCACCAAACTCCCTTGGTCCTATACATCCTAATATTACAAATGAAAACAATAAAATTAAAAGAAAGGGGAGGCAAATTAAATAGGATGCTAGTGACCTGGATTTAAAAAATAAGAGAAGTGGTTGGCTTTTGTCGAGGATGACAAGGAACCGATGCCAAAATCATAACAAGCTCATTCCAATAGTAGTAATAGAAGAAATGAATTATGTCAAAGATGTAAACTTTTATTCCACTAGAGTGGATTCACCACAATATGATTTCGTTTCAAATCTGCCTCCTTTTTTTAAGGGAACATGAAGGATTTACAGGGATACATAATGATATGAAAACAATGATAGCACAAAGTAAATCTTTAAACTCAGACAATATGCCTCCTCTACCAGGACTGGAACATGTGTATTGTAAGGAATGCTTCACTTGGATTCAAAGATACTATCAAGACATCTTGTATTTGCAATCCCATCTTAACCAGGTGCTGGCTCAAAATATAGATTTGGAAAGATAAAATTTGGACTTGAGAGGAGATATGAAAAAAAAATCTCCCAAGGCGAACAAGAGATCCAAGAAATTAGGGGACATCATTATTAAACACTCATCTAATGTCAATGTTGTTATGAATTCAGAAATTCCATATTCCTCTTTTTCAAAAGTTTGAATTGGTAAACAATTTCTTAGAGTTAATGATTTAATTGGTTTTTTGAAACATAATTTATTTTCATGTTTTATTAGAATAGCTACAGAATCACAGATTCTATATCTTGTCTAGAATTAGTTTATGAGATTTTTTCTAATTAAATTTTATCTTTATTCTTTTCAGGTTTGAGGAGGAGAGAATTTCAAGTGTTGCTGAAACAAGTGAATCATTATGATATGCTTCTAATTTGGAAGTCGTTTTTTTTTAAAGAAGTTTCAAAAAATAGTTTTAATGATCTAACCATTTTTGCAAAATTACCAGAAGGTTGTTATTGCAGACCTAGATTAAATGTTGTTTTGAAGAAACTTTATTTATGGAGATTTGTCTCTATCTTTTGGATATGAGAAACAAATCAATGGCCTTCTTTAAATACTCATACTTTCGCAGATACTAGGGGGTTCTTTTTGGAACCTGAAAGCATGGAATAATTTTTGAATGATATGAAAATACAGTATGCTCTTTGGATTTAGTCTGGATAGAAAATTGTATGATGTGATTATTTAGCAGTCATATTATTTTTTCATATTTTTCAAGGCATGAAAACATATATTGTATGAGTTATCTTTAGTTTGTTCATCATTATATGCTTTTATGTTTTTATTATATTTGTTCATGATATGGTTCATTATTTCTAGTTATTATAATCCCTGTGGCTCATTAAATATAAAACAAGTATATTTATGTCATGAGTTTTATCGAACATTAGAATTTGTTATATCATTTGCAGAATATTGGAGTTGCTTCCATCTCTAAATTTTTGAATCACGTAACACCACATGGAAAATATTTGTCTTTCTGTTTCTTACAAATCGCTTTCAAATTATTAAAATTGCTTGAATTTCTTCAGGTAATATCATAAATATTTTTTTCTTTTCCATAAAGTGCTTTCCATATATTTCTTCTTGGAAAACATGTTATTGGAGCATGCCTTACACATAAAGAAAAATATCTTAGTGCTTTCTTTTATTGTTGATCAACAACAAGTTAGTTATCTTTTATTAGTTGATTTATTTTTGAATGAATAATGATTACCAATTCCAACTTTAAATGTTTTTATCATTTTAGTTATATCGTTATGAATCACATTCATTCTCGTTATTAATTAGTTACATAAATATTTTCCTTATCTTTTATGTATGACTTAAAACTCTACTTCAATAGTGTAATTTTTAGTTTCACAAGGTTTATATAAAACCTTGTATTTGTACATATGTATTGTATATGAATAAGACAATGTGATATATTTTATCACTAAAGTAGAAAAAGTACTTAGTAGTTTTGTATAGATAGATAGTCATTTTTTTTTCTTATTTTAACTTAGTATTTTCACCAGCCAATAGAGCCGTAAAAATCGTCGGGGTAGGTTACTTTAAACAACTTGGGTTAATTAGACAACCTCGGACCAGATGTTCCCTTCTTGTTGATGGTGTGTCATAAATGCCCATCAACAAGATCCTGGAATCCTAATATTCCATTCAATATTCGAGAGTAATCCCAATTGTTAAATAAGTTTGGGATATATCCTTATCGTCAGATAGAACAATGTGGAAGGACAGAATAAGTGGACCCCATAAGACATGAAGTCTTGAAATCTCCAAAGTTGTGAAATTAATGCCGACCATCATCTCTTGTGGAGAAACTTTGGGTCAGTTCTCAACCATTGATGATGAAGTGTAAGGATAGTATAAGGGGAACTAAAGGAATGAAGTTCCAAAATCCAACAAACTTTCAAATAGTGGGAAAAAAATTGGGAGAAATACGAACCATTAGATCAATAAGGATTAGACCAATGGTGGAGATCAACTCGAGGTGATCCTAAATGATGAATATGGAGGTAACATGTGGCCACTACTAATTGGTATTCGTAGGAAGATATTCAGAGTCCAATGGGGAAGATTTGTTTTAGCACTCCGAAATCAAAGTATCAAAACAAAATATTCCTCTACGATACCATTTATTCAATGTCCAGAAAGGTAACACGTGGTGACTATTGATTGGTGTTCCTAGGAATGTATTCGGAGTCCAGTGGAGAAAATTTGTTTTAACACTTCGAAATCAGAGCATCGAAATAGAATATTACTCTTTGATACCCTTTATTCAATGTCCAGAAAGGTAACATGTGGTGGCTATTGATTTATGTTTGGAGGAAGGTATTCAAAGTCCAGTGGAGAAGAGTTTTTTTTAACAGTCTGAAATTGGAGTATCAAAATAGAATATTCCTCTTTGATACCCTTTATTCGATGTCCAGAAAGGTCATCACATGTGGAGACTATTAATTGGTGTTTAGAGGAAAGTGTTCGGAGTCCAGTGGAGAAGAGTTGTTATAACACTCCAAAATTATAGTATTGAAAAAAAAATGTTCCATTCAGAGAATTGAATAATGTGGAAGTGGCATCCCTCCGAAGACAAAGAATCAAAGAATATTCTTTTTGAGCTTGGATGAGACACATAGTAAGACAAATATGACACATGGCTCAATCAACAAATGACAAGTCTCAAGGTCTAGTTGGCGCATTAGGTATACGAAAGTCACGAATCAATATGACATGTGGCAGCCACTCAGCCAGTGCCACATCAATAGTGACATCAACAAGCCACATCACTCCAGGATGACTAACTTTGGGGATATCCAAGCTTCCTTTATTAGCTAATTGGCAAAGGCCAGAATCGCGAAGTAATGCTAATAGTTGATCTACTTTGAGATCATTGTTGACCATTGATTAAACATAATGGAAGGATAGAGTAAGCATTGTTGGTTTAGTTTCTTTGAGTTATACCTTTAACATGATTGACCCAGATTCACATCTACCGGGGTTCCAACAAATCCTCTAAAAATATCAACCCGTCTGGCAAACGACAAGGCAACGCAGTGCACAAAGTGCACTGTGCAGTCTCACCCGAGATAGTCTTAATGGGTGACTGTGATACTCAAGTGTTTGCAGTCCAAGATTGAATGGGGATATGAAAAGTGTGTGCTAAGTATCCTATTTAGATTATTAAAGAAATATATTGTCATTCCCAATTATGAATGTAATGTAATTAGCTCATTCATTCTTCATGATAACATCTACTAAAATGTAAAAGAGACACAAGCATTCAATCATACAACACACTATTTACCGTGGTTCATGCCCCCTGGGATACATCCATAAAGATCTGGTTCTAAAGCTCTTCTATTATGGAAGTTCCAAAACTACAACACCGCGCGCTTTACAACTCATCCTCAGTCAGGTCGAGATCTATTATGAGGCAGACTAGATCACACCAAGCTCCTCATCTTGTGATCTAACCCTCAATATCTACCCTCCTAACCATCTACAAATCAACAACTTACAAAACTGGGTCGTATCATATAGTATTACAAACTAGTTATCAAAACATGACTACTTCCTCCCATCATCTCTTCAACCTCTTCTAAGCCCGACTCTAGCTCTCACTATGAGACCTAGGTATCTATATTTATATGTTTATGGCTCATCAACCATTACAATGTATTACAAAACTCTAACCCTAACATCGTTAGGTCTTCCATGCATGCGTGCGTGCTTCTCTTCCTCCCAGTTTTCGCTTTCCTCATGCATGCCTTTCTTCCAAAAATAACCTTTCTTTTTTATTTAGCTTGCCTCCAACAGGCCCCCAACATTGACATGTGGCTCATCCCAAGCCACCTAACCCCTGTGTGATTCATCGATCTCCCTTTTGATTGCTTGGAACTTCTCCATGAGATTTGTTTCTTGTGTTTGGGCCTGCACGATCCTCTCCTTGAGTGCGTCCAATATCTTCACTGCAATCTTGTCACTAACCATCCTTGCACATTCTTCCTAGGTTCATGCCATATATGTTTTGGCTTCCTATGCCTGTGTGATGAGCTCCACTTCTTGCTCATGGAGTGGTTCCATTTGAGCCTGGCGCTCCTTTTTCTACATCTGCGAAGTTATGAGTTCTCCTTGCAGTTTCTTCATGTCTTGCGCCCCTTTGACGTGCTCCGTGATTAGCATTGTCTTCTACCTCTGCTTGAGTTCCTGGATATCTTCTCTTATCCTTTCTCCTTCTTTGTCCCACTACTGGACCTGCTGATCCTCTTCCAAATTCATCCATAGCTATGCTTCTTTCTCGAACAAGTCGTGCCCCACGTGGACTTTTCGTTCTATCTCTTGTATCTACGTTGTCGCCTCATGTTTCCTTTACTCCCTCACCTCCGGTGGAGTGGTAGGTCTGAGATGCTCTCAGAGATTCTCAATCTCCTGTTGGTAGTGATCGATTGTCTACACAATCTGATCAATCTTCTTTGTCGCCGTGAGTTCCTCCATCTACGCGTTCTTTGGGATCTTCTTGTAGGCTACGACCATTTTCTACTCCAGTCCCTTCACACGTTTCTCCTCATATTTGGTCTCGATCTTGGCCTACTCAAGTACCCATTCCAACCTGTCTCAGTCATCCTTTTTCTACTGCAATTTTGCTATCTTTGTGCATGTGTGAGACTGTACCTCCTGTGTAAGTCTGACCTTCATTTTATACATGGACTTGGTTGGTATCCAGGACAATACCAATTGTAATTGAGCCAAGTCTTTTAGGGGTGTCTGCCCCATGATTTTGTCCATGCATATCATGCTGGGTGTGACATGAAACATTGAACTTGATTGTTCTATTATTTGGATCATATCCTTCTCGCTTGCTCCAGGTTCTCCTCTTATATCTTATGTTGATAGGCTCTTTTCTACGCTGTTGTCGGCTGCCTGCACTTCCGTGATTTTCCTGAGGAGTTATCGCATGTATGTTAGATCTTATTCAGTTATGTCCCTTTAGCAATAAAAATTCTCAAAATCCTCGAATGTGTGATCCTAGATCGTTTGGGCCACCATGTCTGCATCATCCTTTGTGATCGTGTATTCTAGAGGCATTCTATCTACCTTCGTATTCTTGCACACACCCCCCATATGGGTGGTTGTCTGCTTAGTTTGGCCTGGATCTTGTGGTGTAGTCGTTAATGTAGTTCCTTGTGCTGCCTCGACATGTTTCTACTATAGCTATGGCACCTGTGTGATGTTATTCTTCCCAATTTGGACTCTTGTCTTGGATGTCCCCCCTTTCTTCTATTGTGTCTTGTTATGACCATTCCTTGGTTTCTTGGGCATTGTCACTTCCTCGGGCTGTGTTTTTTCCTACTCTACCTCCTTAGCATATGTATGTTTCTGTCTCACCTCCTCCTCTTCTATTTTTGCAACTATTTATCGAGTGAGGATTGGAATCCTCCATTCATCTTCCCAATCCTTAATGGTCATTTGTATGTCCCCCTCCGTTATGCAGTAACGCAATTGTAGCCATTGATTTTCAAGGTCTTTCTGCACCTGTACCCACATTGCATGTCTAGTGTCTTTGAAGTTGGATATGCCCTAATACCATGCAAAAACTTTCGGTGTTATCCTCCAAGTGTTGTTGATGTTGTCCTGTAGGTCTCGGAGATATCCTTCGAATATACTTTCATTCTTTTTTTGTTCTTGGTGTTCGAAGTGACTCCAAGAGATAAGTATCGCACTCCATGGCAAGGTTTGGGTCTCCTGGAAAAAAATGAATACTTCGGCTCCTTCCATCCCATAATGGATATCAAGAGGAGTATCCATGAATAATGAAATTTTGTTCCCATACCCTGCGCATCCTTGTAGTCATCTAAGAATAGATTCAACAAATAAGGGGCCCAGCTAAGTGTGGCACACTTGGCACACTGTGCTGCAACTGTGACAACCTCGACTATGACTTCCTCCTTGCGGCATTTCCTTAGCAACTTGCATGCCATAATTTTGTGGCCATTCTTGTCACGATGTCACTAATATACTTGATAATGATTATGTGCAACCCACTTTCGGTACCATATTTATTCTTCATCTCCTTGGCTAGTGCTTTCTCCACTGTTTTGTCCTTGAGGTACTGTGAGGGATCCATGTCCTGTAATGGTAGCCCTGTGATGTGTGCTATGAGCTATATGTCTATAGAGATGAGTTGTTCCAGCCACAGAGCTCTGCCATGTGTGACTGCCATCAACTCCTTAATGTAGTTGTTTGCATTATGGCCTCTCCCAAAGTGTGGTAGGTCCAACAGACCTAAAATCCCAGTTTTGGCCAGTCCTCCTACCCACTGGACTGGTTGATGAATTGGTTCCCCAAAGGGTCCTATACCCACAGTCTATAGGTAGACTCACTTAGCGAACTCTAGGAACTTGTCTGTGTCCATTACATCATGGTCTGAGTACCTCAATTTCTCTATATAACCTAACAAATTTGTTAATCCATGTACCCCTTCTGGTATGCATGAAAAAATGATTGTTGTGGCAGGTTGTCTACATGATGACCTAGGTATTGTTTTCTTATGCGTTCATTGTGGTGGCTGACTCAAGGTTCTAGCCTCCATTGTTTGTTCTTTGACATACTACTCTGGTCGGTCAGTGACATCATCCATTGCTCCCTCTTGTGGTTGTTCCAACATGGTTGTCTTTGATCATTCTGGCACAACCATTTCTTCCTGGTTTGGAGTCATCCTATTGACTCTCAGGGCTTCCATAGGGTTTTTGAGTTGCACTTGGCTTCCTGCGTCCTCATTTTGTCAGCCATGCCCCTCTTTCAGCCTGTTGATGTCCATTCCTACAGGTGTTGTCTACTGGGTTTTTTCTACCATGTGTGTGGGGCTTCCTAATGTTGTTTATGGTGATGGTATTTTGTCTGCATTGATGAATTCTGGTGGCTGAGATGGTTGTTGTTCACTTCCCTACGGTTCCGATTGTTCTCTGGTCCTACCTTGGGGTTGTCTAGTAGTATTGCTCGGTTTTCCTTGTTTAGGTGGCTCCATGGTCGTAAAAACGTGTTGTTCACCAAGCTCAGTAGCCTCTACAACCTATGCAAACTTCACTCTCTACTTCGTATGCTCTCTCGCTCTATGCCTTTTCCAATTTCGCAATAACCTTTTCGCTCCTGCATCCTTTCTTTGTATTGGCGTTGTGTTAATCTTGTCATGGAAGTTGCCATGATTATTCCTTAAGTGAACCGCAAATTCCTCCATACTTTCCATTGATTTCCCTTGCCGTCTCCAGATGGGGCAATTAATGCGACGTCCCGTCAGTCATTTCTAGCATTCAATTCCACTAACCTCAGTTACTTGGTGCCTCTTTTTTTGTGTCCACCTTTCCTTCTTGTTTTCTCTTTGAACTGACCGTTGGCCTTGTATTCATTGGAATATTAATGCCGAGCATGCATGATCCTTTTTCTTTCGGTGCGTTCTCCTTCTAGCTTCGATGCACTATGACTTTGTTGGTACCTTTTGATATCCTTCACTATATCCTTCTTTTTTTTTCCTAACTACACGATGATTTTGAAGTTGCGGGTGGTCGAATGTCCTTGTAAAACTTCATTCGACTCCTGTTGATCATCCCTCTGAGTTTTGTACCTCCTAAATCCCTCAACTATACAAATCCCCCATCTGTGATAGGTTTTACTTCATATGGTCCTAACTAGTGCATTTTGAGTTTTCGTAGATGTTGAATGGATTTACTGTCCTACATCAATACTAAGTCTCCTGCCTTGAACATTTTCTTCTTGATATGTATGTCATGCCAAGATTTGTCCCTTTCTTTATGAACTTCTTGGTGGAACCCTACTAGGACCCTATCTTCCTGCATGATCATCAATTGATTCAGCATGTCCTGCACTGCGTCTCATTCCGTCAAGTTCATAATTGCTGCTACGCGCATTCTCAGTACCAAAAATTTTAATGGAACCACTACTTATTGTCCATATACTAGTCTGAATGGCATGTGTCCTATCAAATTTTTGCATGTGGTCCTGTAAGCCCACAATACTGTTAGTATTTTTAGGTCCCAATCATCTCTGTTGACATTAAAGATATTCGTCGGTGCATTTTCAAGGATTTTGTTAAAGGCTTCTGTTAGGACCACACAATGCACCTTTTTGCCTATACTTTTTGCCACTATTATACTCTTGATCACCCATATTTAAACTCATACTATCACTTTATCTGATAATTCCAAATGTATACAACGTACCTTCTCATTACTATACATTTAATCTGTTTTGCATAATATTTTACATCACTCTCGTACTCAACCAATTGATTAGAAACGTATAAGTGTCCAAATTGCAGATTAGCATTTAAAGCCTGTTGTTGAAACACAGAGTTGTTACACAGCCCAAGGTCGCAGATGCTGAAACACAAAACTATTACACAGTCCAGAGTCACAGATGTTGAAGCACAGAGCTGTTACACAGTCCATAGCTCCAGATGCTGAAACACAGAGCTGTTACACAGTCCAGAGCTGTAGATGCTGAAACACAGAGGAAACCGCCAGGACCGATGATGCTGAAACAAAGAGGAAACTACCAGGACCAACGATGCTGAAACACAAAGGAAGCCATTACAGTCAGCGGTCAACAAGCACCAACCGTCGCTCCTACATAAGAATGCTTACATAGTCCAGAGCTGCAGATGCTGAAACACAGAGGAAACCGCTAGGACCGATGATGCTGAAACACAGAGGAAACCGCCAGGACCAACGATGCTGAAACAAAAAGGAAGTCGTTACAGTCAGTGGTCAACAAGCACCAACCGTCGCTCCTACATAAGAATGCTGACACAGTCAAGAGCGCAATTCACGTGGCTGATAGCCCATGAATTGCGATGCTGAAACAACAATCAAAAGCAATGAGAACAAGCTGTTACTCCAGCCGTAACAGTAATACCTCATTTAGCACCTGTAATAGTATTCTGTTGCGCGGGACTAGGACATCCTATTCTGGTTTAGAAAGTAGATCCGACCAAAGATAGGACTTAGATATACACTGTAATTTTTGATCAATTGTATCGAAGGGGTTCCCTCTTTAAATAAGAGGAAATCATCATTCGAGAGAGGAAAGTTTTTATGTATTGAAAAGCTTCAGAGAGAGGGACGTATTTCATTTTTCCAAATTGTAATGTGATACATTGATAGATGAATAGAAAATTGTTTTGAGCATCCGTCTCTAATCTTTTTCGTCTCAGGGGAGTCTTATGAGAAGGGAGGGCCCACCTTATTCACAAGATTCACTCGTTAGTTTTAGAAGTGTGTTAGTACAATCTCTGTTTATTATTTGATTAACTTCTGTTTGCTGAAATAGTACTTTTAATGAATTCCGCTTTGCTGAAACACTACTGAACTTTGTCTTAGTTTATTGAATGAAATTTGTAATTCTTTTTTTATCAGCAATCTTGTGTGACAATTTTATAAGGCTAGCCAGAGATTGGGTTAAGGGTTCCTGCTCAGAAAGGAAGGGATCAGAATATCCAGTTCTCTATAGATTTCGATTACTCCTACAAGTGTGCCATCCAGAGATTGGGTTAAGGGTTCCTGCTTAGAAAGGAAGGGACCAGAACATCCTTTTCTCTGTAGATTTCGATTACTCCTGCAAGTGTGCTAGCCAGAGATTGGGTTAAGGGTTCCTGCTCAGAAAGGGAGGGATCAAAACATCCTGTTCTCTGTAGATTTCAATTACTTCTGCAAGTGTGCTAGCCAGAAACTGGGTTAAGGGTTCCTTCTCAGAAAGGAAGGGATCAGAACATCCTGTTCTCTGTAGATTCCAATTACTTCTGCAAGTGTGCTAGCCAGAAACTGGGTTAAGGGTTCCTGCGCAGAAAGGAAGGAATCAGGAGATCCTGTTCTCTGTAGATCTCAGTCATCTTTCACAAGTGTGATAATCAGGGATAGGGCTTAAGGTTCCTGCTTAGAAAGGAAGGAATTAGATGGCCTTGTTCTCTGCCAGATAGAGTTAGCTTTTTCTGCATTACTGTTTTCATGAAAGAGTGTTAATCAGAAACAAAGTATTGAAGTCTCTGTTTGAGAATAAGGGTCATGTTCTCTGATTGTAGAATAGTCGTTCTTTCTTGTTGCAAGTGTTATTTTAATGTAATCCAGGATTCTTTTGATTAATCTTTAAGATCTGCAATAGGTAGGTTGCTTCCTGTGATTTAATCAGAACTTCAGTTCATTCAAGGCAAGTGTGATTAGTATAGTTTCTTTTACTACAACTCTAAGTTGCTTTTGGAATTGAGCATATATAGTGTGTGGTTATCTTTGAAATAACAGACTTCTCTGGGTTGATAATTTATGTATCACTTGGTTGTTTGAATCAATTAAGCAATTATAGTGACCAACATTTTGGCGCCGTTGCTGGGGAAGATAGCTATAGATTTCAAAAGCACTTATGATTTCTTTTCTTTAGATAAAAAGATTGCATGAAAAACCCCAAAGACACTAACCCTACAGGTGGCAAGGGAAAAGGAAAAGGAGGAAGAAAGACTTACATTGACGAGATTTTATCAAAGTCTGAATCTGCTGCTCAACGACCTAACCTTCGAAAACAAAATTCCCAGCCTTCATTTCAAGCAGTTTTTGGAACAGGGAAAGAAGTTTGGAGTCCTGAGACAGTCCAAAAGCCACTAGGAAAGGATGATCCTACTTCAAAGAGACAAGCTTTGCCGATGCTGAAACACCACTGTCCAGCACTGATCACTTTCTTCCGATGCTGAAACACCATCTTCAACACTCTTGATTTTCCCCGATGCTGAAATACCACCGTTCAGCACTCTTGACTTTTCCGATGCCGAAACACCACAGTCAGCAATCCATTCCTTTCCTTCATTACCACTACCACCAACCCCAACCTCCCATAACTGATCAACAACCTTTTACCATTTTTTTTCCTTTCCTCACCATTCTTCATCGACGAAACAACACTCTCCAGCAATTGTTTCACCTTTTCTTTTTCGTTGCTGAAACACCATTGCCAGCAACTGTTCATCATTTTTCCCGATGCCGAAACACCACTGTTTAGCACCTTTTATTTATTTTTCTCACACCCAAAACACTACCGTTCTCCATTTCCTTACCATTCTTCATCGACGAAACAACATCGTCCAACAATTGTCTCACCCTTTTCTTTTCCGTTGATAAAACACCATCGTTCAACATTCTTGACTTTCCTCCGATGTTGAAACAACATTGTTGACTTTCTTCCGATGCTAAAACACCACTGTTCAGCACTCTTGACTTTCCTCCGATACTGAGACACCATTGTTCAACATTCTTTCACAGTTTCTCATCACCGAAACAACCCTGTCCAGCAAATTGTTTCATTCTTTTCTGTTGCTGAAACACCAGTCTTTCACCATCATCTGACAGCAAGCTTTTACGCCCTCATATTATAGTTCGTCCTTCCAGTCAGCAAACCCTTGAAACAATTCATCTATTAGATCAAAAGTCCCTGCCACGACAGGACTACCACTGACAGGCATGATATTTTGTTTACAGAACGAATCAAAAGGTAAGGTGAGGTATGTAAATTTTATGGAATTCAGTTAGACTATAGTTAATGGGAAGAATCTATATCATTATGACCACTCAAGTGCAATTATTACTAACCGCACTTAACGGGAGGGGAGTACACGTCAAATCTTTGATGCCATCATTTCACACAAATTCACCGCCGTCACCCCTATTTCACCACCCTTTCTCACATTTGACCGCCATTTTGCATAATGTCGCTCGAAAAACTCACTCTGTGCAGAAGCTGATACTCAAACTCTTGACGCTGTGTCTTACCGAGCTAGTAGCCATGGGAGGAGCTATCATACGGAACAAACCCACCACCACAACACTGTTAGAACATTATCCAACAGCTTATCAAATCTTTCAACAGGCAGGATGGCTCAGTTACTTCCAGAGACTCCAGTGGTATAAAGAACAACAGGTCCTGCAATTTGCCCTAAACCTTCAGGAGGACCATTCCGTCGTCGAAGGAGTCCGAATTTCAGTAACAGAGGAAGATATAGCAGAGGTCTTAGGACTCCCTATCGACGACACTCACATATTCAGCAGAAAACATATTATTCAGAATGTTCAACAGAACTTCTTCTTGCCAGAAGAACGAATTGTACTTAAAGGCCGAGGCATTCAAATCAGCTCATTGCCACCTCCATGGCCATGAGTTGTAAGATTCATCAAGCATTACCTAACCTGTGAGGGCCAATACCAGGTAGTTTATCAGCATGATTTCCTTCTGTTATCCCATTTAAGGCACAATCATCGGGTCAATATTCCTTATTATTTGCTGGGTTGTTTGAAAAATATGGTGCATTACTACAGAAAGGCTAAAGATCCCACCCTGCCACTCACCCACCACCGTCTTGTCCAATTGCTCATCCAAAGGGGATTTTCTCAACAAAACCTTCCGCTAAATAACCCGCCCATTAACCCATAAGTAGCTGCTGAAATCCCTGAAAACCCCCAGGAGCAACAACAGCAAAATCCCCCTAACTCCCCAGAAGTACCCAACAACCCACCTACAGAACCAATCAGACCAACCAATTCCTCTGCCATACCAATACCACATCATACCTTACCCGAATCATCCACTCCCGCCCTTCATATTCTTAGTGATAATTTTGAGCCAGAAATTCCCCCCTACCCCATCATTGAGGAAAGACCCTCACGAAAATGAAAATAAATTCCCCTCTTTCCGCCATTCTTACGAAAAAAGTGAACAAGGGCCTCAACAAGGCCACCCATTATTGCCACTACCCTAGATTCCCAACCCATTCGACTGATACCCTGTACATCTCCAACTTTCCAAATCCCGGGATCTTTTCCTATCCCATCCACGGGCACTGAAACACAAGAACCAGATGCCCAGGGTGGTGCGCCATCTTTCCTTTCAAACCTTGTAGCTGAAACACAAGAACCAGCTACCCATTCAGTGGCTGAAACACAAGAACCAGCCATAGCTATCACACAAGAACCAGCTATGGCTGAAACACAAGAACCAGCCGCTGACATTGAAATTGAGATACAGGAATTAGAGACCCCGGGTGCTGCAACACCATTCTCCTCAAATAAAGTAGCTGAAACACAAGAACCAGCTACCCATTCAATGGCTGAAGCACAAGAGCCATCCATAACTTCCACACAAGAACTAGCTACGGCTGAAACACAAGAACCAGCCACTGACATTGACATTGAAATTCAGGAATCAGAGTTCGAAGGTGCTGAAACACTACTCTCCTTACACCAAGAGGCTGAAACACAAGCATCAGCTGCCATTCCTGTAGCTGCTCCACAAGAACCAGCTAATGAGGCTATGACTGCCACACAAGAACCAATCACCTCTCAATCTGAACCAACAATGGCCGATGTCTTGGAAGAAAACGAGTTTTTAAAGTCTCAATTGGAAGCATATTCGCAAGAACTAGCCAGGGCAAAGGAAGCATATGAAAAAGAATTAAATCTGTACACCTCAGATCGAACAACAACCTTGTCAAAGGAGACCACAGAGAGCTTGTGTAAAGAATATATGTGTTCCCAATGTGGATATATTTACTATCAAGCAGGCTATAAGGTAATTCAAGTCCCAGTGACAGGAGCAGCCCCTATTCCTTCACCTTTTGTAGCCAAGGAAGAACCTGTTGCAACACAAGAACCAGCAGGCCCTTCTAAGCTTAAGACTGAACCTACTACAACACAAGAACCAACAGACCCTCCCAAGCTTAAGACTGAACCCTGCATTGCAACAAAAGAATCCCCTACCTTTGTCAACAAGGCTGTACAGACAGTGCCTATGGAGGAATTTACACCTCCCAACCAGATCAATTTCTCCACTTCCAGGGAACAATCTACTCAAACCTTACCTCATCCCACTACTTCCAACGCTGAAACACATACTCAGCTATGGGATGAGCAGGCAGAAATACAAAGATGGAAGAAAGAGTATGCTGAAACACAAGCCAAAAACCTGCAAGTGCACAAACAAATCTGGATAAATCACACTTTCTCAAATTGGGAAGCTCTAGAGCAGACACATGAGGAAGCTCGTGCCCTCAAGAAACAGAACAAGGAGTTAAAAGGTAGAATGGCCCGAGTATTTGATTTGGTACAGAAACTACTGGCCACAAGAAAGCCATCTTGCAACTACTCCTTATTCCTTATGGAGCGACTCACATGGTTTCAGATCAAATCCATTTTAGAAGGTAAACCCCATGGAGTACTACACCCAACAGATTTTGTCAAAACTTTTGTAGCAGCCTCTACTAGGGATCAACACCTCCTCTGTGAGGCATATTTCCACAACGAAGCCATCACTGAGAACAGATAGCTGAACCTCAATCCCCTTGTTGGGGACATTCAGATTCGAGCATTCACCTCCTTTCTCCTCAATCAAATCATTTGGCAAGATGACTTTTTGGCTGCCAAGCACAATGAAGATAATCACCTCCTCTGGATAAGACCAGAACCTTAGAAGGAAGCCACCTTTGTCAGAGAATATTATGAGTTCTTAAAACAACCAGGGGTGACTGAACATGTTCAGCAGCAACAATCAGAAGTGCTCCAGGATTGTCAGCACATCATCAGATCCATAGAGATTCCTGCCCTCCAGGCCAATAACCTGTTTTGGCAGCAATCCACGAAGAAGAGACAAGAGCACAATCCTTTTGGTCCTGCCAATTTGGAAGTAGCAATTTCTAGGATACCTAACTACATCCAGTGTGTTAGGCATTGTGCTGAAAACTGGATAGGGTACAGGTTTTATTTTCCCATCCTCTGGTTGCCAATAGAAAGGTATCAAGTCAGTTATAAGCTGCCTAAGAAGGCAGAAACAACAGCATGGCAACGATTACAGCAGGTCCAAGGGTTCAGAACGCCAACGGACAGTACCTCCCACAATTATAACTTGAGTAACTTACATGCTCAGAGTCGGTATCCAAACTCTGATTCAGAGTGAGTTGCCCAAGGACATGCAACACCTTAAGTTGGGGGGGATGTTAGGACCACACAATGCACCTTTTTTCCTATACTTTTTGCCACTATTATACTCTTGATCACCCATATTTAAACTCATACTATCAATTTATTTGATCATTCCAAAGGTATACAACGTCCCTTCTCATTACTATACGTTTAATCTGTTTTGCATAATATTTTACATCACTCTCGTACTTAACCAATTGATTAGAAACATATAAGTGTCCAAAATGCAGATTAGCATTTAAAGCCTATTGCTGAAACACAGAGTTGTTACACAGCCCAAGGTCACAGATGCTGAAACACAAAATTGTTACACAGTCCAAAGTCACAGATGCTGAAGCACAGAGCTGTTACACAGTCCAGAGCTCCAGATGTTGAAACATAGAGATGTTACACAGTCCAGAGCTGCAGATGCTGAAACACAGAGGAAACCGCCAGGACCGACGATGCTGAAACACAGAGGAAACTGCCAGGACCAACGATGCTGAAACACAAAGGAAGCCGTTACAGTCAGTGGTCAACAAGCACCAACCGTTGCTCCTACATAAGAATGCTTACACAGTCCAGAGCTGCAGATGCTGAAACATAGAGGAAACCACCAGGACCGACGATGCTGAAACACAGAGGAAACTGCCAGGACCAACGATGCTGAAAACACAAAGGAAGTCGTTACAGTCAATGATCAACAAGCACCAACCATCGCTCCTACATAAGAATGCTGACATAGTCAAGAGAGCAATTCACGTGGCTGATAGCCTGTGAATTGTGATGCTGAAATAGCAATCAGCAGCAACGAGAAGAAGTTGTTACTCCAGCCGTAATAGCAATACCTCATTCAGCACCTATAATAGTATTCTGTTGCGCGGGACTAGGACATCCTATTCTGGTTTAGAAAGTAGATCTGACCAAAGATAGGACTCAGATATACACTGTAATTTTTGATCAATTGTATCGAAGGGGTTCCCTCTTTAAATAAGAGGAAATCATCATTCGAGAGAGGAAAGTTTTTATGTATTGGAAAGCTTTAGAGAGAGGGACGTATTTCATTTTTCCAGATTGTAATGTGATATATTGACAGATGAATAGAAAACTGTTTTGAGCATCCGTCTCTAAGCTTTTTCGTCTCAGGGGAATCTTGTGAGAAGGGAGGGCTTACCTTCTTCACAAGATTCACCCGTTAGTTTTAGAAGTGTGTTAGTAAAATCTCTGTTTATACTTTGATTAACTTATGTTTGTTGAAACAGTACTTTTAATGAATTCTGCTTTGCTGAAACACTACTGAACTCTGTCTTAGTTTATTGAATGAAATTTGTAATTCTTTTTTTATCAGCAATCTTGTGTGATGATTTTATCAGGCTAGCCAGAGATTGGGTTAAGGGTTCCTGCTCACAAAGGAAGGGATCAGAATATCCAGTTCTCTTTAGATTTCGATTACTCCTGCAAGTGTGCTAGCCAAAGATTGGGTTAAGGGTTCCTGCTCAGAAAGGAAGGGATCAGAACATCCTGTCCTCTGTAGATTTTGATTACTCTTGCAAGTGTGCTAGCCATAGATTGGGTTAAGGGTTCCTACTCAGAAAGGAAGGGATCAAAACATCCTGTTCTCTGTAGATTTCAATTACTTCTGCAAGTGTGCTAGCCAGAAACGGGGTTAAGGGTTCCTTCTCAGAAAGGAAGGGATCAGAACATCTTGTTCTCTGTAGATTCCAATTACTTCTACAAGTGTGCTAGCCAGAAACTGGGTTAAGGGTTCCTGCTCAGAAAGGAAGGAATCAGGAGATCCTGTTCTCTGTAGATCTCAGTCATCTTTCACAAGTGTGCTAATCAGGGATAGGGCTTAAGGTTCCTGCTTAGAAAGGAAGGAATTAGATGGCCTTGTTCTCTGCAAGATAGAGTTAGCTTTTTCTGCATTACTGTTTTCATGAAAGAGTGTTAATCAGAAACAAAGTACCGAAGTCTCTGTTTGAGAATAAGGGTCTTGTTCTCTGATTGCAGAATAGTCGTTCTTTCCTGTTGCAAGTGTTATTTTAATGTAATCCAGGATTCTTTTGATTAATCTTTAAGATTTGCAATAGGTAGGTTGCTTCCTGTGATTTAATCAGAACTTCAGTTCATTCAAGGCAAGTGTGATTAGTATAGTTTCTTTTACTACAACTCTAAGTTGCTTTTGGAATTGATCATATATAGTGCGTGGTTATCTTTGAAATAACAGACTTCCCAGGGTTGATAATTTATGTATCACTTGGTTGTTTGAATCAATTAATCAATTATAGTGACCAACGACTTCTACTATTCCATTTGCTTGTGGATGATATGGTGTACTCTTTTGATGATGGAATTCAAAATCCTCATTGATCTCCTTAATAGTGATGTTAATAAAGTGAGTGCCTTGGTCACTGATCAAAATCCTTGGGCAACTAAATCTAGTGACTGGTGTTGCTTCCACCCATCTTGTCAGGTATTCTATCGTGGTGATAATGTACCTTTCTCATGTTCTCTTGACAGGTGCGTTAATTGGTCCCACAATATCTATTGCCCATTTTTCGAATACCTATAATTTTACTTGTGGTCGCAGGGTCATCTCGTCCCTTTTATTTGGTTTACCAACTCTCTAACATACATTACATCTCTGGCAGTACTCTTTCGAGTCTTTGTGAATGGTTGGCCACCATAGTCCTACACGTAATACCTTCTGTGTGGTATCTTTTCCTGCGTAATTTCCTCCTTTTATTCCTTCATGGGATTCTGCTAAAATCCTTGGTATTTCTTGTTCTAGTACATATCTTCTCAAGATGCTATCTGCACCCATTTTGTATAAGTGTCCTGCAATTAGCTGATAATCTCCAGACTGAACTACTAGATTTTTCTTCTGCACGGTGTTATATTCCTGTGGTGCAATACCTATACTCAAGTACTGGATGATGTTTTCAAAGTATTCGTTGGCGATCTGGACTGGAAATAATTGTGCGTCTAGAAAGTTGTCCTCTAAATTTATAGGTTCCTATCCATTCATGACCCTTGATAGGTGGTCAGGTCCTGCATTCAGCTTCCCTAGCTTGACTATTACCTCAAAATCAAATTCTTGAAACAATAATATCCACCGACAGATTCTGCCCCCCAACACTAGCTTGTTGACTAGGTACTTACAGGCTACATGATCTATGAAAATCTTAAAATGTTTTCCCAGTAAGTAATGTTTTAACTTTTTCAATGTGTAGACCATAGCTAGGCCTTCCCTCTCTATAGTGTTGTAGTTCTTCTCTGATTATGATAGTTTTCTGCTAGCAAATGTTATCGGATGATACAATTCTCCTGCTCCTGGCTGCGCCAGAATAGCTCCAAGTGCTATGGCGGATGCATCTACATGTACGTGGAATGTATTCTCCTAGTCTAGGAATACTAATATCAGTTTTGTTACCATATTTTCTTTCAACGTATCTAGATCGTGTTGACAATCCTCATTCCACTGAAACTTTGTGTCTTTCCTTAACAATTTCTCCATTGGCACGATGATCTGTGCGTACCCTTTTATGAATTTTTTGTAGTATCGTGTGTGTCCCAATGTTTCTCTTAGTTGATGAACTGATTTTAGTGGTGGAAAGTTAATGATTATTGCAATTTTTGTAGGATCTACTAGTAAACATTGCTTGCATAATATATGGCCCAATAGTATCCCAAACAGTGTTTTGAAGATGCACTTATTGATGTTTAATGATATCCGACATTTCCTGCATCTTTCTAACATTATCCGCAAGACCTATACATGGTCTTTCAATGGACTATAGGCTGTCCAATCAACCAAGTATAATTCTAGAAACTGGTAGATAAATTCCTTAAATGCAGCTATGATTAGTCTGGAAAATATTGCTGGTGAATTCTTTAGTCCGAACGGCATGACTGTGTACTGGTAGAATCCCCATTCTGTAGAAAAATTTGTCTTGTATCTATCTTGCAACGTTATCTTGATCTGATGGTATCCTGAAAATTCGTCAGTGAATGAATAAAATTCCCATCCTCCTACATTCTCCAACACTTCATTCGTGAAGGGTGTAGGGAATGGATCATGTAGGCACACATCATTCAACTTCCTAAAGTCGATGCATATTATTATCCCTCCTTTTGTTTCTCCTTTTGTTTCTCCTTTTGTTTCATATTCTTATTTCACCTATCTCTCCTGCTACACCCTTCATTTCTATAAACATTGTGGGGAACAGGTTATTGTACTCGCACAATAACTCTATTATTCTTTCTACTGTCTGCTCATCCTAGTAGTCCCCAATGCTGTCCATCTTGGGATTCTCAACTATCGCAATGTTGACTTTCTTCACCTTGATCAATGCAACAATTACTTCTAATACTAGAGGTGGACCTTCCACTTCTCTTTCTCCCTTTGCTTCCTCGATTTGAATATTGTGCGGGTCATCTTCCTCTGGTACTTCTTCCTGCACATGGTAGCATGATAACAATTATTTCTTTGTCTGTCTATTCCATTGTTTCTCTTCTGTTATGATTTTAACTTCTGGTTTATGAATGAATATCACCCCTCTTATTTATTTAAGTGTTTCATCTATGTTGGGGTTCTCATGTTCAAATGATAAAGTGACTGTAAATTTATGCTGCAATACAGGCCAACTCTTAGTTCCTTTGCGCAATTCCTGGTATGTATACCAGTTTGTTGGGATGCCCTCTAAGGTATGTACAAAATGATGAGGCCATTCCTCTGGGGTTTTCATTTTCCATAGTGCTTTGCACTTCTCCAAGTGTTTTGTTGGTGCCCCCTATCCATCATATTTTTTCTATTGGTTTCTTTTCTTTTCTGTACCAAACCTTATGCGTAGTAACCTCTTGCATTGGTACCAATCCTTGATTGTTTTCTTGTGTGCGCCCCACCATATTGCAAGTGTGTCCTTGAGTGCTATATGAAGTGCTAAGAATCTATGATTTATAACACTTCATTCTCATACTATGCCAAGAATTCTTCTAGATCATTTACCCCATGAAAACTGGGTGGTTCCCTTATCTCCATACCTACCCATCTTACTACACAGTCTATTCTTGCACATCTTCTTGTGGACACTTCGTGTAGCCTTTGTTGCTAGTTCTCTAAACCTGTATCAGAGTCTATCACACATGAAGTAATGCTCCACCAACTGAGTATCACATCTTCGATTGGGTTTACATAGTCCTCATTGCACGCGGTTGTCCTGTACAACTGGTTGATTTCCTCCAAGTCTAAACAATTAGGCTCTACAAACCTCTCCCCTTATAATGGGTCTAATGGCACAAAGACCCTGTATTCTCTTGACTCAAATGTCATTTTTCAAGTATTTAAATTGATTATGGCATGGTTATCAAATTCCCAATCCAAGCCGAGAAATGTTGGATATGGTGTTGTGATGTCCACTATCTCTATTACATCGAAGTTTGCTTTAGTGCACACTCCATCTAGGTCTACTGTCACTCCCTTCAGTTTCCCAATTGGTATAACTTTGTGTTGGTTTTCCATATCTTCTTGGGTAATACATTGACTTCAGATCCTAGATCCAGTATGATATCTCCCATGTTGAAATCTCTGATGTTGGCATTCATCTTGAAATCCCTACTTGTTCTTCTTGTATGTAGGTGATTGACTATTTTCTATTTTAGTTTTCCTTCTGTCTCTATGCTACACCTTTCTAACATATTTTGCAATATTTTGACAGAGGATGGATCATTTAATATTTTTACACTTGATTGCAAAAATCCTTTGATTGTACTTACTTGTCCCATGGGCTGCATCTCTTTGGTATGATCCAACAATGGATGCATATCATACTCTGGTAATTCCTTTTTATGATATGCAGTTGAAGTTGATGCAATGTCAGGCTTAAAAAATTCTTGTCTGGATTGCTTAAATATCTCTGTCTCATTCTATGTGTCGAACTGTTTCCTTCGTTTGACATTCTTCTCCACCTGCTAATGTTGTACTGACTCTTGTTGGACTACGTCATTTCATGTTTTATCTCATTCACACGTAACTATGTTGACGTTTCTTCCGTCATCCCTCGCTTCCACTAAAATCCATTGAAAATTAATCAGATTGTTCTAATTCCTCTTTTCCTGGATCTTCCCTAGTACAGTAGGAAATTATTTTGTGTCATGATCCGATGTGTGACAATACATACAAGTCACTAGTGGAAGTGGACATTCTCTTGCATAGTGTCCTAGTTGTTGACAGTTGTGACATACCATTGGTTCTCTACTGCTTCCAAAGCCTCCTCTTTCTCATGCTCCGCCTCTGTATCCATATTTGAGGTGCTCGATTGTACTGTGTGGTATTGTACGGAGGCTGCATTGTGTTGTACTATGGTTGCACGATATTATATGGTTGATGCACTGCATTATATTGCAGTTGCAGAGTGTTCTATGGGGCTGGTACCTAGTTAAACTGAGGTGTGTCTTTCCCGGTCATCATTTCTTCCTACACCCTATATGCATTTGATGTCCTCTCTCTCATCAAGTCCATGGTTCTAGAGTCTTTGTCATCGTGTCCCAATGACTTGAAAAATTTGCAATATGAACTCTTTGGGACTGTCTAGTATTTCTGCATCATTAGGCAGTGATATCGGTTGTGACCCTATTTCTTACATATTTCACACCATAGTCCTCATGTTGGTAACAGATTTGGCATTCATGCTAGCATATACTGCGTGAATGTTGGGCATTCATTCTTATGGTGTATTTTCGTCTTGCATGAGATACATGAAATGACTTCTCATTTTTCCTTACTTTTTCTCTCGTTTAGATGGAACGTTAAGTTATTCAAATCCTCCTTCAACTCTTCAATGGCTGGATCTGTCTTCTAATATTAATTTTCTTCCAGTTGCAGGGATTCCTGGAGAGCCTCTTCCTGTGTCTGAAACTTCTATTGTCACAGTGGATATTTCAAGTGTGGGAGTAGTGAATTGATGAACAGGTGCCTGTGTTGCATATTTGTCATGAGATATTTCAACTTTCCTTTCATTCGCTTGAGTCTCTAGTCAATATCCCATATGGATTATCCTAGTTTCTTTCTAATTTCTATCATCTCGTTAATGTACCAGTCCTTTGAACTTGGCTTCTGAAACTCATTTATCAACCATTTCTTGATATCCACAATTGTTCTAGTTCTCCCTGGTGGATTGTTTGTAGCTAAACTCATATACCAATCCAGTGCGCGGTCACTTAGTGTGATTGCTAGCTGTGTAAGTTTAGTGTCCTTGTCTGTGATCTATTTATCTTCCTAGATATTATCACATATAAACATGGGCTTTTATGGGTCCTTCGACGCTTCTCCTTTGAATTTTGGTAACTTGATGGTGGGATCGTGTCCTACCATCCTGAATGTTGAACTACTACCTCTGTGTGATGTAGATACTTGACTAATTCTTCCTGAAATGGCTCCCCCAGTTGTTGTTCCCTGTGTATATGTACTTCATGTTGTCTTATTCTCCCGAAATTCGGTTGTCTAAATGGTGTTGTGCTTTTTGGTGTGTTAGTCGCACATGGGTTTATGGGTTCCACACTAACATTAATATGGATAGGATTTCTACCTTCAGTTCCTGCTCTTGGACCTCTCATATTCCTTTCATATGTTGTGCATAGGATTTCCTCAATCTTCTCCATAGCCTAGAGATCCTCTACCTCTTCTTCATCACTTGCAAAGCCTTCACTCATGGCTACGACTCTTTTCTTGGTGTTCACCTTGTATTGGTAGGGTACTCCACTGCGCGTCTTTCCAGCTATCTCCATGATCCGATTGATCTAGTCATTTTCAATCATGATTGGTTCCAAGGGTTCCTCCTTCTTTCCTTTATCCACTTCTCCTTCTATTTATCCTCTTTCTATTAGTGCTTCCCCCCATCCCACATGCACGCAGGGAAGTTTAGCTATCTGATTCAATTGTCATTATACCTTTGTTATAGATAAATATCTTAATAGAAGTATACAACGATCTAATATAACTTCCTCGAGGCCCTTTTAGAAACTCTTGCTCCATTGCACTGTACGAATTCGCGGTATATACTGAAAATTATGTTATTAATCTTGCTATAATACTGTCGAGCCAAAAATCTACTGCGCGGGTGAATTTTTTATTCACCTGTTGTAACCCCTCAATATGAACTGAGGCCCACTCTAACTTTCAGATCTGGTTTGTTGCATGGTTATCCTTAAACCTCAATATCCACTCCTGCAATAAGTGTGGTAAATCACAGAAACATTATTCTTGCAGATCAATAAACACATATTTCTCAAGGTATTTGTGTGGTGTTACTCTAGGGTTTCTGTTATCTTTCTACACAAAATCTAGCTCCTTTGTCTTCAACCATATTTTGATCTCTACTTTTGTGGGATTCCATGATCTCAACATCCCCTTCTAGCGATGCATTCTTCTCACCTTTTTGTCATTTGATTCAGCATTCCTTTTGACCTTCCTTCCACAGATCTTACCCTCTTTTAACATATACCATCTACTCAATCCTATACTGTTCAAACCGGAAACAAAACCATTTGTTGGTTTATTTTCTCTGAGTTATATAACTTTAACATGATCGATCCAGGTTCAAGTCCACTGGGGTTCCAACAAAGCCTCTAAAACTATCGGCCCTCCTAGTAAACCTGAAGGAAACGCAACACACAGAGTCCACTGCACAGTCTCACCCGAGATAGTCTTAATGGGTGACTGCAATACTCAAGTGTTTGCAGTCCAGGATTGAATGGGGATCTAAAAAGTGTGTGTTGAGGGTCCTATTTAGCTTATTAAAGAAATATATTGTCAGTCCCAATTATGCATGTAATGTAATTATCTCATTCATTCATCATGATGAAATCTACTAAACATCTACTAAATAGTAAAAGAGACACAAGCATTCAATCATACAACACAGGATTTATCATGGTTCACCCCCCCTGGGCTATGTCCACAAAGATCTATATATCAATCTCTTCTATTATGGCAGTTCCAAAACTACAGCGTTGTGCGCTTTACAACTCATCCTCAGCTGGGTCAAGATTTATTATGAGGCAGACTAGATCACACTAGGCTCCTCAACCTGTGCTCTAACCCTCAATATCTAACCTACTGACCCTCTATAGTGCAACAACTTACAAATATGGGTCATATCATAGAGTATTACAAATTAGTTATCAAAATAGGACTACTTCCTCTTTTCATCTCTTCAACCTCTTCTAAGCCTCACTCTAGCTCTCACTATGAGACCTAGGTATCTATATTTATAAGTTTCTAGCTCATCATTAATTACAATGTATTACAACAACCCTAACCCTAATGTCATTAGGTATTACATTCATGTGTGCGTGTTGCTCTTCCTTCCAGCTGTCGCTTTCCTCATGCATGCCTTTCTTCCCAAAATGGCCTTTCTTTCTAATTTTTCCTGCCTCCAACAAGTGCGAATCACAAAGTAATACTAACAGTTGATCAACTTCGAGAGAATTCTCGATCATTCGATCGAGTACAGTGGAAGGATAGCATAACGAGTACTAACAACTAAAAATAATTGGTTTCCCACTCTTGAGGACCACTTCAGTAGGTCAAACTCCAGATGAATACAAGGCTTGCAAAATTCAATAATCCTGAATACACAGAGAGACGAATACCTGGAGAGCCAATCCTAGATCTTGGTCATGTGAAGGTTCTTAAGCAAATAGAGGGCCAAGTTCAATAACTACATGGAAAAATTGAGTTAAGCCTTTGGTTCTTATTCAAAGGGAATATGACAAATAATGTCAACAAGGAGTGCTTATATGTACTTCAATGAAGTTTAATTCATGAAGTATTAATCTGATAAAATACAAGAAGGCCAAAGTCTGGAGGACATGGTTCTAGCACTGGCCTCGTGACAATGCTTAAATGAAAAATCCCATTGTTTTTAGCCTACAGTTGTTTGAACATTGGGTTGTAGAAAGCGCCTTTGCAGAATACGATTTATGGAAAACAATTAAAGGCCTAGAATTTGACAAGATTAATAACATATCAGTACAAAGAGTCGGTAAAAGCTCGAATATGGTCTGTTGAAGAAATAAGGATGCAAAAAAAACATGGGAATGATATAGCTGTGATCAAATCATGTGGATGAAATTCGAATCAAGATCAGTATTCTAATTAATTGACAAAATTACACAATAAAAGGAGAATATTATTCATGTTAAAATTAAATAAAGAGGTGCAATGGTTCATGTCAATAGACACGATGATTTAATCCTATACCTATTGAAATACTATATAAACTAGAAATGGTTGTGAATCTAAGAGTGTCTTGGTGGATATATATATATATATATATACCATGGATTGAATGAAATTTCATTCTATTGGATTGGTGCTTGTTTAAAAGATGAGTCTTGTTATGAGGGTTGGATTCCTCACATCTCAGTTGGATTTGAGATCAACAAGTTGGGTCTTGTTATGAGGGTTGGATTCCTCATTTCTCAGTTGGATATGAGAACTACAAGCTGGGTCTTGTATCAAAGAGTTGGATCTCTCATATTCAATTGAAGTTGAAGATATTAAAGGATTGATTTTATTTGTATTCATTCAAGTTAAATAAATAAAAGAATGATATTTTATCTACTTCATACAATTTGTGTTATACATGTTTATGAATAATTAATTGAGCTACATATGTCTTATTCAGTTAATCTATGAAAGTGTGAAAAGTAGTCAAAAGTTCCAGACAATGATTCACCCTCCCCTCTCAGTGTAAGTGTTAGTGTATGTTTCAACAATTGGTATTAGAGTAGGTGCCTTCAACATAGTTTTAACATTTGAAGGTAGATTTTGAGAAATGGGTGGACAAATGTCTCTCTCCACAAATAAATCCCCCTTATTTGATGGAACACATTAGTCTTCATGGAGGGAAGAAATGAAACAACATCTAAAGTCAAAAGGATATGGTGTTTGGGATTCAGTATTATCTAAACCTTGCTACTCAACTATCTTAAAGAACAAATCCAAAACTGCAAAACAAGCAAAGAAAAATAATTCAATAGAATTAAAAGAAATCCATAATGGAGTGTCAAACCAAGTCAAAGACAAGGTGGGACACTACACCTTTGCTAAAATACTATGGCTCCAGCTAGAGAATTCTTATCAAAATAAAGAACAAAACAAAGAAATGGAGAATTCCAATAAGCTTATAGAAAAAAATAGAGAACCAGAGAAATCCAATCAGATTAAAGAAAAAAACTTAGAAATGGAGAATTCCAATCAATTTAAAAAAAAAAAAATAGAGAAACGAATAAATCCAATTAGATTAAAGAACAAAACTCAAAAATGGAGAACTTCTATCAAAATAAAGAACACGACACAAAAAAAGAGAATTCCTATCAAATCGAAGTGCAGAACACCAAAGAAGACAATACCATCAAATATTTCAAGAAATCGACTATCATCAAATCAGACAAATCCATTAAGGAATTGATGCATACCTCAAAAATCACTAAAGGAAAACTACAAAATATTAATATTGATATTACAGCTGCAATAGAAGATATTCGTCTGGAACCAGAAAATGGTATACATTTTAAAATTCCTTTGGATACTCTTGACAATATTGAATGCACAACTATGTGAACTATAGAGGAGTTGGAGAAAACTCAAAAGAGAGATATGTAGCTACTACAACAGTTACATCAATCTAACCATGAAGACCATGAACAAAAGATTCAACTAGAAGACAGAAAAGAAGAAATCAAGAGATTGAAGACCAAAGTTGCTAATCTAATAGAAGAAATGGAAGAATTGAAGACACATGACAATAAAAGTAATGAAGTACTAGAAGAGACAAAATAAATGGTCATATATCTAAAAACTTAACTTGAATAAGGTAAGAAAAATGAAGAAGCCAAGAAGATCTAATTAACTAAAAGGGATTAATCATGTCACATGTTGGAATTGGAAATTATTAACGTAAAGAAGATAAATGAAAGTACTAATGCAAATCTAATGACTCAAATTGAAGAAGCTAAGAAAAATGAAGAAGCATACAAGACATAATTAACTAAAAAGGAAGAATCATTCCACATGTTGCAATTGGAAGCCATCAAACTCAAAAGGATTCAACTAGAAAACAAGGAAGAAATCAAAAGATTGATAAAATAAATGGAATAATTGAAGGCATATGAAAAAACTAATAAATGCACAAAAGTCTTGGATGAAACAAAATAAATGGTCATCAATATAAATACTTAACTTGAATAAGCTATGGAAATAAGATCCAGTTGGATAAAAACAAAAAAACATGTCACATGTTGGAATTGGAAATTACCAACCTCAAAATGAAGAATGAAAATAAAGAAGAACCTATTAAATTCTAGAATATCTCAATGACCCTAGATAAGATCTAGAACAATCAAAGACCAACTGATGAAAAAAATGGTCTCAGATACAATAAGGAAGAATAAGGTAGCAAATGGAGCACCATTCACAAACATCAGAAATGGTCATCCTCCTTGAAAGAAAAAGGTATAGTCACAGACCAAATACAAACCATGAACTTTGTTAAGGTAGGAAAATATCAAATTCAAAAACAAGAATCACATCAAAAGATAGATATCTCAGGTCAAAATAAATTCAAGTATGAAAACACCTTCAATGACTATTGCTTTTCCTATCATAACTTTGGTCATAAAGAAATGGAATGAAAAAATCTAGAGAAGAAAAATTCAGGAAGTTCAAAAAACTTAATAAGATGTTGGAGATGCAATTTTGTTGGGCACACAACAAATTTTTTTCATACAATGAAATGTTACAATTTTGATAAGTTTGGGCACAAATCCCAAAACTGTAGAATTTCAAGAAGTCAATCCATGAGAAATAATTCATACAAGTTAGGAATAAAATCTAATAAAGTTTGGAAGAAAGAAAGATATGACAAATATCAAAGGAAAAATTAAGAAAAGAAATATGCAACAAACAAAATATCTCATAAAAAGGTATGGAGAAGAAAATATGAAATAGAAAGAAAGAAATATGATTTGGCACCTGAAAATGAAGAAATTAATACTAAGAAAATGATGAGTGAAGTTCTTAATAAGGACTGTGAAATTCAGATATTTGAATATGAAATGTGTAACATCCCGCTCTGGTGCACTTACCAAACTTATCCTTGAGGACACTTGCTCGCAAGTGATCTGGATTTTTATGATGATAAAAAATTTTCCTTCATTATGATGCGTTAAGATATATGACAGGATGTTTTTACTAGGTTGATGTAGACAGGTGCTGTTGACTCAGTTTCATTGAGTGTGCAGGGTTTCGGACCCTGAGGATGCAGAGGCATCGGTGGAACTCCCTTGGACTCCGGATTGAGTCGGAGTGGGCTATTTGGGTTGTTTCATTTATGGTGATATTGTTTTGATTTGATGCTATTGATTTTATGATATGTTGTTGACATGATCTGACATGATGGTTGATGATGCAGGCTGACGATAGCTTGCCGACCAGACTCACATATGGAGTAAAGGGGCCACACACGAGTTCCAGAGAGTTTGAGGGAGAGGTGTGGACAGCAGCCCTGCCACAACCTACTAGCACTCCCGCTGTGGCTCGAACTGTAGGTTAACGATTACCTAGTTCGAGAGGATCCATGATGCCATGAGGGCAGACTGCAACAGTCGCTCACGATGATTCTAAGGGGCGTTCAATAAGGCGGGGGCCTTATTCCTTAGAGCCCTTAGTCTCCCACAAGTTCACCTGGCGGAGTGTTGACTCCAGGGTTTATAGAGTCTACCAATCCGTCAAGTCAGCGAGTGGCACCCTTGGAGCACGTGGTGCATCCTGAAGG
>ML778614.1:260279-273569 GCA_009831015.1 Picea engelmannii
TGTTCCCACGTGGTTTTCCCTCTTTCCTCATTTTTATTCAGTTTTCATTATTTTCATTGTACATGAGTACCTAATATGGCCTAGTTGTCAGGAATCATTTTTTACTCCATAGTGATGTTCAGGGGGGTGTTGGAGAAATTTGTATTTTTGACACACTAGTTTAGTGGGAGTTAACTGACTAGTTCTACTTTAGAATTTCTATTTAGACCATCACTATTATGCATGCGTACATTCTTAAGGAAATCTAACTACTTGATTGTTTTTCTTAATTATGGAATGTGATTTCCTATATATGAGTGTATTCCACCCATTCATTGTATCAATCATATTGATCATCATCAATCAATAATTCATTCATTGATCAACTCATTGGAGTAGTGTGAATATATTTTCTCATTATTCCATATTGAATCTCTCTTCCCTTCTTAATAGGCTTTGTTTGTACCTGCTTTAGCTATATCTCGTGTGCAGTTTTTGATGAATCATTGATAACAACTACAAAAGACCAAATCAATGGAGAGACAAAGTCCCTCATTACATAAAACTCTCAAATATATAAATTATGAGGGAGTGAACATTCGGTTCCCAAGTAATTTCATTTATTCGGTAACCCAAACATTTATTTAAAAAATAATATATTCATAAATAATAACCCTTCCTTTAACTTCTAAATACAACCCATGCTTCAAGGATTGAATAGTCAAAGCCAACTTGAAAAAATGAACACACATAATGTAATTTCGGTTTTATATTGTGCTTTGTGTTTGGATTAGGAATACCCATTAAAATTCATATTATTTCATGAATTTCAAAGGGAAGTAGAAGAATAATTTATCTACATCATATTAAAAATTTATACCTTAACTCCAAGTATTTAAGGTGCACTCGTTAAAACACCAATCCCTTGTTACTATAGAAATTTAGAAATTTATGTGCACTAGCTCTAGAGATGTATGAAATACCAAAAATAAAAAAAAAAATTCATATAAAATTTGGAAATAAGATAGAGGAAGGTGTATTCTATAGCATAACCAAATTTTAGGCTTTTATTACAATATATAAGAGCACACTAGTCAAAATACTAGGCCCCCTTGGCTATTGGAAATTAGTGAAAAACATAGAATAAAACCCAAACAATCAGAAAATTTATTATTTTTTGGGTGCGTAGGATTTCTAAAACCCTAGGGATGCTTCTAAATCAACTTCAATGACTAGGTGTGTGTGTGTGTGTGTGTGTGTGTGTGCACTGAACTTAGTGGTCAGTTGGGAGGAATGATTTTTATCCTCCCTACATAGGTTCAATTCCCACAAGTGACATGTTGAGCTCTAAATGGGTATATTATTTTAATGGATTTGAGGCATGTTGTTGATAGACCTTTGCAACAAACATAGACAAATAAGATTATGATTAGTAAATTATTGTAATTTATTGATATTACTAATCAATTATTATTATTAATTATAATAATTACTATTAGTTATTAAATAATCCTTGTAATTTATAATAATTAAAAAAAATCACTATAGACAACTATAATTTCAGTGCCAATTGAAAAAAATTGCAGTCTATATAAACCTAATGTGAAGAAGCATAAGGTAAATTCTAAGGAAACATTGATGGATTCCAATAAGTTGGTGGGATATCTCACAAAAGAACAAGAATTATATGGACATCATCCCATAGAAGAAAGATGGATACAATAGGTATAATTTAAGATTATATACAAACTATACCCAAAATGATTTGCACTTTTCAATATAAAAACTGCAAGGAAAATATAACCTTTTTTGACATGGCTTCTACATCCCACAATGCCTCATTTGGTCAACCAAAAATAAAAATAAAAATGTATAGATTTCTCTATTCCTTATATTTTATCCATCCATTCAACAATTACAATACCAACTATGAGTCATTATATATGCACAAAATTTCCAAGAATTATATGGATTCCACTTTCTATTCCTTTATTCAACCTTTCTTGCCGTTGTTTTCTCTTCTTCTACTACTATAGTATCTACCATTTTCTCTTCTTTTTCCTAGTCTTTATACTTAGCTTCCTCCTCGATATTGTCACTAGATAAATTGAAGGTGCTTATATGTATAATAGAGATAGGTTTCTTTTGAGGTCCCTATTGTTGTTTTCATTTTGGTGCATTCTAGAAGTAATAACAATGGTTCTAATCAACACATTCAAAAACATGAATATCACAATGATAGTGAAGTAGTTGAGCATATTATCCCACATCTAAGGAACATATTCCATAAATATCCCCAACTATATTATTTCTACTCTACAATATACAAACTCAAGAATTAGAAAATATTTCTTGTCTTGTCTTCGAGATCCCATATTTCCCCTCCCAAAAAACAAAACAAAAACAAATTGTATAGTTCACTCCAATCCTTACATTCAATACATTAGTTCATTAATTATAATAACAACTATGAGCCATTATATATTCAAAAAAGGAATATAATTTATATGGATATCATCCCACATAAGAAGGATTGATATAATTATGAATGGGGAAAGAATGATGGGTGCAATAAAGAAGAGGGGAAGAAGAAGGAAGGTGGTGGAGGGGTGGGGGGGAAATAAGGATGCATGTAGAGAAAATAAAAAGGGAGGAGGGGATGGTGATAAAATGGGTGATGATGAATTCAAATGTGATAATGAAGACAAGAAGGGTGATGATAAGAAAAATGAAGTCCATATTCCTAGATAAGTAATTAATTATGTTCATCCTCAGATATTCAGTAATGAAAACTCAAATTCCTACTCTATTGTAATACCATGTTTTGACCCCTAGCATGTATTAACTCAAATTATGTAAATGTTTTAAACATGTGAGTATGGATTCCTAGTGTGTATATTAATGCCAAGGATCGACTAGTGAATGGATATGAATGTATGATGTAAATATACATATAAGGACCATGTGTTAGGATTTCCATGGTAGAATCAAGATATGAAAATATTAATGTGGAATACAATGTAATGGTACAAGATGGTTGTGTAGAGAATAAGAGGGGATATTATTCCACTAAGGGGAAGAGGGAAGGGGGCCAATGGGAAAGTAAATTATCCATTGACAAGTTTCAACCTTATAATTCATCTCTTTTTCCTCCATGTGCCTTAAATGAATCCTTTCACCTTATTTTATTTATTAAAACCAATCATTGAATGCATTTGATAGGTTCATGGAAAACTCATCTCATGTAGTAATGGGAGAATAGGTTGAGTACCATCATTATGGGAATTGTAAGAGTCCTAGATTCCTAAACTTAGAAGTAATGTCAACCATGATTTCACCAATTCTCTCCTTACATTAACTCAACCATTCATTCCAACACTCTCTCACATTAACTCTCTAGGTTGTTCATGTTGCCCATAATGTGTTCTTTTGCATCCATGAGAAATATGAAATTTGACTATAATCAACACCATTCATATAAAATTTCAAATTTTAGATGAAAGAGGTATGTTTGTAGAGAGATAATAGAGGCTAGGCTACTTAAGAAACCTTCACCTACTACACATTTGTTTCTCTTTGAATTATTGAGAACCGAGTGATTTTTTTATTCTCAAAAAGCATCTAACATATGGGATTCTGTTTGCACATGCTAAAGAGGGAGTATTAAAGAAATAAAGGGTAGTACTTCCTTGTGTTATGAGGGGAAATGGAAGAGAGTTTTTTGTTTGTTGATGGTAAGATTAGATGCATATAATTCTTTGTGGTGAGAAAATTGGCTGATCATTAGAGTAAATGGGTTAGGTTGTGTGTGTGTGTGTGTGTGTGTGTGTGTGTGAGAGAGAGAGAGAGAGAGAGAGAGAGAGAGAGAGAGAGAGAGAGAGAGAAGCATTTATCATAATTTCCTCATAACCCAACTTGGGGGTGGTATATATATAATATACCTATGGTTGTGTGGGAAATCACTCTTACATAATGAGTTTCTTGGGAATTATTTAGTTAAAAGATAAGTGTCTTGTCATTGTCTATGAATATGAAAAATTTGTGTTTATTTAATGTTATAAAAATCAATGTATCTTGCGTGATGTTTGTGAATGTGCTTATTATTTCCACAACATTTTAATTTTCATACCTACACATGCATTTTGTTAAATTTCAGTCCCTCATAGAAAACTTAATTAGATATTATTATGGGAATTTAGTCTCTAGGGGGTGGAATTTGGAATCTTGTGTCATAGCTACCCATCATGTGGTTATGGTTGTTGGATGGTGATGCTACATATATAATGTAACTCTCTTATATTACTATTAACAATTGTGTGTTCTAGAAAAACCTAAATCCTTGTAGAACTAATATGTTGTGATTTCAGGATATGAAGTTATTATCAAGCCCATCAAAATCAAATAAGATGATAGGGAAGAATTATTTAGCATGAATCTAGGATAAGAGGTATAACACAACAATAGGTACTTAGAAGTAGCTTGAATGGTGGTTGATTTTTTCTTAAGCGTAGTGCATTAGATTGAACATTGAAGACAAGATATGGGTTTTAGGGAAGATGCATATTGCTTTCCTAACAACTTAGTTATAATTTTATTTCATAAAGTAGTAGCACATCATATTTTCATTGAAATTCATGTATTATTATTTTTTGCATTATATCCATTCCATTAAGGTGGAATGGATTATTGGAATTATGTTGTAAATAAATACATATATGTTTTCAAACTCTTATTCTATATTGTTCCCTTCATAGTCACCTATGATTATTCACATCAATTTCTATTGTTCCCTTCACTAGCATATTTGGCCCATTTTGCGATGGTTGTTTCGACGCTATTGCGACGTTATGTCATTGATATGGCGATGAATTTAGAGTCTCTGAAACATCAATTTAGGTGACGTGGCATTTGCGATGAACTTGATCAAACGTTGCATAAGCAATGATATAGGCAAACAATCTCAAACCAACTTTTCGTCTAAATTGTGACAACAACTTTCATAGTTAAACCAACACATCAATAGAAGCCATCGTTGCATATTCGATGAAAACTTTTTGTTGTTTATGTAGCTAAACTGACACAACAATAGAAGTTGTTGCCACATATTCAACGCCACTTTTCGTTGTTTATATAGTTGAACCGTCGCATCAATAGAAGATGTCGTCGCCTATTCGACAACAACTTTTTGTTGTTTATGTAGCTAAACTGACGCAATAATAGAAGTTGTTGTCGCATATTCGATGCCACTTTTTGTTGTTTATACAGATGAACCATCACATCAATAGAAGATGTCGTCGCCTATTCGACAACAATTTTTTTTTGTTTATGTAGCTAAACTGATGCATCAATAGAAGTTATCGTTGCATATTCGACACCACTTTTTGTTGTTTTTATAACTGAACCATCACATCAATAGAAGATGTTGTCGCCTATTCGACAACAAATTTTTGTTGTTTATGTAGCTAAACCAACGCATCAATAGAAGTTGTTGTCGCCTATTCGATGACAACTTTCCATTGTTTATATAGCAAAACCGTTGCATCAATAGAAACTATCGTCGCATAGGCGACGACATCTTTTCGAGGTTTATATAGCAAAACCGCCGCATCGATAAAAGATTTCATCGGATATGCAACAACCAAAATTTATTTAAAAAAAAAAAAAAATGGGCAACAATTTTGATATTATTATTATTATTAATATTAATATTAAATCCCAAAGGGTATTGCATGATCCCCGTATTGATTTCACAAATCCTTGGGACTTCTTTGATGGAGCTTATCAAGGCTCTCCAAAAATGTGTGGGTATGGAGTCATACTCTTTTTAGATCATTACCACTTCTTCTCCTTAAAATATGGAGCAGGACTGAGAGAAAATAACATGGTTGAATTCTACACCCTCTAAATGTTGATGAAAGTGGCATTTGAAAAAAATATTAGGTGTTTGCAAGTTCTTGGAGATTTTAAGTTGTTGATGGATTGGGATAATGGAAAATTTAATATTACATATTTGGTCTTGGAGCCAATTATGGCACTATGCTTGGAGAGAAAATCTATGTTCGAGGAGGCCTCATTTTTCCATATCTACATGGATTTTAATAAAAAATAGGATATGTTGTCAAAATAAGCCATCATGCTACAAGGATCCTTGTGGGAATGTGAATACAAGGACAATGCTCTACTAGAAGCTACTCAATTGTCTATGTTTTTATGTTTGGTTGACAGGTCTTGGGGTAGATATAGAATTATGTTTTCTTGGAGGTTAAAGACAATTCTAGTTATGTTAGGTTTTGTCTAGATTGATTTTGTATGGCTATGTACGAATCATATATGGATCTCTTTTGGAAGATGAAATGTATATGTCTAGGTTAGTATCAGGGAAGAAGAACTGAGCCAAAAGGCTAGCTTATGTGTATTTTTATTTCCTACTGAGATATCAAATACAATGAGTTTTTCTTTGGAATATCTATCTATCTATCTATCTATCTATCTATATATACCCATTGTTTCAAGATGCAACTAGGGAAATTGAATTTTCATCTTTTCAATTGTAAACCATTTTTCCTAATATGGACACTACTTGGCCCTACTCTAAAGAAAGGTATATCATTATGTCAAATAGACTTGATCTATTGGTAAATAATTTTATCAATAAAGGATGACACCATATGGCATGAGTCCACATTTGTTGGTCCTAAAACCTTTGGTTCTACTTTGAGCATGCGTGGATATTATGTCTTTGGAAGATCAACATAAAATACTATATGCATACCAAAAAAGGGTGGAAGGTTGAACTAGAGGGAACTATTTCATATTACCATCAATCTAAGGGTGGAAATTTGTGGAAGACATTAGCCGTTGTGTCAAGCATAGTCCACTAGGAATAGCAAAAATGGATAATAAGCATAGAGTCATGGGTTAAAACTATAGAGGAGGGAAATCCCAAATTATACAAACAAAAATGAAGAAAATTATCGATGCAGTGTCACTTTAAACTATACAATGTAGTTAGGAACCTAGTGGCTTTGCTTCTGGTGCAATTGCTACCACTACATATACTCAACATGGCATATGTCCAATAGGTGTTCCCATGAGATGAAAATTTCCCTTCATGATTTTTTTAGTCCTTCTTACATGGTCACAGTCTCACCCACTTCCTTCATCTTCTAAGCAAAGGATTACCACCAACAAAGTGGATTTGAGGTGAAGTTGAGGGTAGTAAATGAAATTTTATTCTCAATAGAAGAATTTTTCATGGAAAACTAGTGCTCCGTTTGTTGGATACACACCCAAAGTAATTACATCTATGTCACCTTCAAATAGTGGAATTCCAATACTTACTTTAAACTTAAACAAAACTCCCCCATTGAATGGTGCATCAACTCTAGGTTTCACATTTTGATGATTGCTTCCTACAACCATGATTATCCTCATAAATTTGAAACAATGGTCATACATGTCATCCCTATTCCTTCGTGTCTCTTCTTCTACCATGTTTTTCACATCTACCATGGTGGAACAAGGCATATTCACTTCTCCCATTATGTATTTGAGTCAGTGCATGGAAATGTTGTCGAAGGTAAACAAAGGCAATCAGCCTTTAATTTTAAATATGTCAAGCACTTACAAACTAACATAAGGTATAAATCATCCATAGGCTAAAGAAAACATAATAGAAAAGAGAAAATAAAATATTCTCTTTGATATGAACCAATCTAAACTCCTAGGAGGGTTCATGGGACACATGGTTGAGTATAGAATTCAATCAACTTATGATATATGAGGAAATGAAAATTAATGCAAGCATAATGATTCAAGCCATTGTAATATAAATACAATAAAAAATAGATAACTAAGATCTGAAAAACTTGTTAACAAAAATAGAACTAGATTGTCCAACCCATGTATATCACACTAAACTATCATATTTAGCATACCCCTGTATATAACTAAACTAACATATTTAACACGAGGAGGGTTCGTTACATAATGCCAAGAATATCAATGAATCCACAACCACACTTACAATGATTAGCAATGAGTAGTATAAGTTGAAATGACGCTTAACTAGAAACACTCAACCATGAATATATTTTTGACCCTTTGTTTGGTAAATTTCAAATATAAAACCTATAGTCGAATAGGTTCACCATACCCAAACTTATTGTATGAACATCACTGATAGAAAGGCCATCATTATCTTCTCAATTAAAGGAAGTGTAGAACTACTTTCATAAAACATAGGTGGCATAACAAACTAACAACATCTACTTGACAAGATAAATGAAATAATGCTAACAAGGCAAAAAATTTAACATAATACACAATGAAAAAATGTAATGATGTTGTCTTAACATGATGAAATTCATAATGTCAACATGACATGAACATTGACAATATTAAATAGGGCTCCTAGAAATGCATACAAATAACACAAATCCATGAACATACAGGAAGTAGAGAAAATAACACAATTCAGGGGAAAACTTACCACATCATTTGCTCTTCACTCAAGATCCTTTGTATTGGACATGTTGCAGATTACTTCATTAGAACCATGCTCTGCATGAATAACATAAAATTTATAATAATTATAAGGAAAACACCAATTAGTGGATACACCTAAACTATTATGTTGCACTGGGTTTCTAGCAAAGGAATGCAACTAGATGTTTTGACAGAAGTTTTTTTGTTGATCCACCTAAATTATTATGTTTTATCGGTGCCCTTTAATATCTAAAGCATTGGTGATCCATGGATACAAGTGCATTGGAGCCACAACATGTCAAAAATACATTATTTCTAAACATTGGTCAAGACACATTGATGATCCACATTGGTCTAGGTGCACCGATGCTTCTATACCAATGTGTACCCAAGTGTAAAAAAACACAAAATATAGTAGTGCTTGACTTTGGTTCCAAAAAATTTGTGCTCCATGACCCATGTGCACTAGAGTGCTAATATCTCAACAAGACATCAGTGCTTCACTTCTGTATTGGTATATTGTTTCTCTTATTTGGTATGGGTGAACCAATGCTCCTATACGGTGTAGGTGCATTGATGCTCTTCTTTAGGTATGGGTGGATTAGTGCTCCTAATATACCAAATCACTGAACAATAATGTCCCTAATGCTTGAGACTAAGAAATAAAGAAATTATATTGATGTCCACAATATACTAGCAACACCAAGAGCTATAGCTTATAGTTTCATTCTTTTCATCGATTTGGTCACTTGTAATTAAGCTTTCCCAAAATGCAACCCTGATTATTACTCGAATACTAGTTCTTTGCTAAATACAATTTCAATTCCCAATGATTATATTTCCCCCTTCTCACTTCTAAATAGGAATACAGAACACTGGAATTTCTATGGACCACTCCCCCTCCAAATTCTTCCTTACTACCATCTTAATATGTCAGTGCAATATTTTCCATGGAACAAACAGTGGGAGATTTTTCTTCCTACACAAATCCAATAAGGTTATTACCCTCCTATGCATAAATGCCTTCATATACCTCTTTGTTCCGGTTTTCACATTATAAAAAAGGGATGCTTTCTTCATTACATAAAGTTTAAGAACTTTGTTATCAAAGGTTGACATATCCACAAACTATGCTAACTGGATGCATAGAATGAAAACGTCTTGTATGTTATTGCCATCTTCACCTCTAGATTAGAGATAGGTTCTAAAATTTATTTTGGGACTCTAAAGTCGAATGACAGTCACTAAGATCTCTTCTTAAACATAAAACACCATGTCCATGACACAATGAAAATAAGGGTAATTCTCTTTGTCATGCGAGACACAATGAAACATGTCACAATACATTCAAAGTTGCATATATCATGTCACAAGATTTTGGAAGTTGCATCATTAAGAGAAGATGAAATTATCATTAAGTGTATAACAAAATTACATTCACAGATATATACAAGACATAGAAATAGCCTTGTGTATATTATCAGCTATATAATGTACATCTACCTGTCTTATAAAATTATTACATGACATCATGAATTTCTTTTAGTCTTCTTTTTTTCTTTCCAGTGCTTAAGCAAATCATCAATGTCCATGTCTTCATTTACTGGGTGCTCTTCAGCAGATGATGTTGTTTCAGTCCTTTCACACCAAGTACATCTGGTCTCGTACCCACGGCGTGGATGCTGCTATGAGGGGCCATCACCTAAAAAAATAAAAAATATTGAATTTATATGGCCAATTTTTAAATAGGGTTGAAGTAGTTCATTATTATTGAAAAAAAACTTTGCAATGTAATTATTTACCTGGTCCTCTAGTCGACACCATTGGAATGGTTGTCGGCCTGTTCACCTGATCTTCAGGTTGAGTATGATCATCTATGACATTCTCTGTCATTGAAACGTAAAAAATTATAAGTACAAAATTATTAAGTATATGATTAATATATAGACATTTTACCATGGTGGGCCTCTACATTCACAGGAACATCTTGGGGCTGCACCTCACTGGGATGGGGCTGTTGGGGAGCACCATGATCTTCTGGATACATTTCACTATCAATGCTCTATTGTTCAGTACTATTGGTAGGTTTGATAGTGTTGTTCCCCTGATTAAAACAATGTCAGACATTAAATTATGGACGATATCAAAGATTTACGTATTTTATAAGTAACAAAAGGTTAAGGTGGACTGATTTTTATTTACCTTATCTAGCAAATTGGATCTTGGGGTATACCCCATGCTTTTCCTATGATCAACCATGACTTTATAATCATACTTATAACCAAGTTGGAGGTCTTCCTCCATGGTTCCAGTTCCGAAGTCGTCACCGTGAATTGCAAAAGGGTATGGTTTTTTAATGTTTTTGGTTGCAGTTACCTTAAAGTTGTAAGGTGATATTATTAAGATGTTTGGGTACTTACGATTCATGACTGTAACCTCAAGTAGCCGCCTAGGCCTAGCTTGTGTTGGCCATGTTTGGAAATCCTTGCTTTGTTTGCCTTCAAAGTGTCAGGCAACCTATCATCAAAATTTTCAAGTATGTTATATATAACAACACTTTTATTTAGATCTAAAGAAAAATAAAGCTAGTATTGAATTCAAAAAATTGTAATTTACCTTCGTGTACCAGTTATTTGTTCTCCTGATTTTCTCAAAATCTTATCTTTTGCATCATCAATGATTGCCTTCCACTCTCTCTCTGGAATTGAGGGAGGACACTCATACCTAGGATTTTTTTCCAAGCTTCATCTATAAACATCCCAGGTATATTTTAAATATTCACCCACTGCCGATGTGACCGCTTTTGTATTGAATGTGTCTACACCAAAGAGGCCTTCAAGATAATCCATAAGTTCCTTTTTGAGGTTGGAATTTTGGCAATTCCACCTCATGCGTAAAGTTGCCCCAAAAATAGACAAGGCCTTGCTCTCTACGTGCCTATAAAAAAGGTCATTTCCTACACACAAAAGGTATGATCATTAATTTAAAACTAATAATCTAGACGATTTATGTATGAGGACAACATTAAACGATTAAAATATGATTTAAAACTACTTGGGAGTCTTGATTGTTTTAATGGAAGTCCATTATTGTCAACCAAAAATGTGCACAGAAGGGTCCCCATGCTTGTCACACGTCTAGCTCTAGGAAATGCATCCATCTCAACCACATCACTATGATCTGTAAATTCTAACCTTGTACAATATCTACTGCAAACTGATATTCAGAAAAGAACAGAAAAGATACAATGGCAAATACAAACATTACACAGATATTTTTCACCTGGAAACCCAAATCGGGAAAACCAGCATATATTATATTCATACATTGTGTTACATTGTTTACAATACAATATACATATAGGAGCCAGCGGCATCCAAAACCCTAATTCCTTAACTGGAAATAAAAAACCATTGGCAAAAGACCATGTGCCGAAAAACCACCTAATATCATGTGGTCCCGGAAATATGTCGTCCCAAAAATATGTCGGCCCGAAAAAAAAATTTCGGGGGCGCTGCCCCCGAACCCCCGTGCGGGAGGCTCTGCACCCCCCAAGGGGGGGCCTAGCGGTCTCCCTGTGTGCCTGGCGTAGGCGCCCAGACACTCTGTCTCATGCAAAGAATATAACACATACCCAACATTCTCCCACTTGTTGTTTTCTTTGCACACAGGGGGTTACAGAGTTACATAGCCAACAATGCCCATGGATCCTCTACACCAAGATAACTTCTTAGTGCTCATAGATTTTGTTAATGAATTTGCAACATTCTTCAAAGTGTCTAACTTCATCAGTGATACTTTGTTTTATTCAATCATGTCTCTCACAAAGTGATATTGAACATCAATGTGCTTTGTCTTTGAATGATAAGCAGGGTTCTTTGCGAAGAAAATTGCACTCTGACTGCCACACTCTATCCTTACAGCTTCTTGTACCAACCCAATACCATAACACAATCTTTGTAACCATACTGCTTCCTTACTTTCATGAGTGGCTGCCATGTATTCAGATTATGTAGTTGAAAGTGCCACTACAGCCTGTCTTTTTCTCATCAACCTTATTGCGCCTCCAAACAGGTTAAACACATACTCGCTTGTGGATCTCCTACGATCCAAATCTCCAGCACAGTTTGCATCCACAAAGCCATTTATATCAACCACTCTGTCCACTCCCGGTCTTCCTTCGTAGCACAATCCATAGCTAGCAGTGCCACGCAAATACCTGAAAACCCTTTTTACTGTTGTCCAATGCTCCTTCTCTGGTTTTGACATATACCTGCTCAAAACTCCCACTACATGTGCAATGTATGTTCTAGTACAGACCATTGCATACATCAAACTGCCAACTGCACTCGCATATGGAACATGAGACATGTCCTCCTCTTCTTCATGTGTCTTGGGACACTGATCCACAGATAACTTTACACCAACGGGAATAGGAACCTTAACCGGTTTACATTCTTGCATATTAAACCTCTGCAATATTGTCTCGACATATTTTCTCTGATTTAAGCAAAGTTTCCTCCTTTTTTGATCTCTTTTAATTTCCATGCCCAAAATGAAATTTGAAGCACCAAGATCCTTCATGTCGAATTTAGAGGACAACTAAGTTTTCACATCTTGGATAATCTCCTTGTTGTTTCCTATCAGTAACATGTAATCCACATACAATACCAAATAAGTAAAATGATCACCAATTAATTTAGAATACACACAGTGATCCTCTTTGCTTCTTGTGAAGCCAAGTCCCAACATATAAGTATCAAATTTTTGATACCACATCCTTGGTGATTGTTTTAAACCATACAGGGACTTTTTCAGCTTGCA
>ML778614.1:289615-301294 GCA_009831015.1 Picea engelmannii
ATTTTAGAGGGGGAAATTACATAGTTGTTACCACAAAAGGGGAAAAGTTATCCAATTGTAAGTAATGGTTTAACATTGACCCATGCACGAAAGAGAGTGTGGTTAAATGATGTGTTGTAAGAAAATTCTAAAGTTGGAGGTAAAGAAATATCTAAAAGGTCTTCCCTATAAAAATCATATTGTGAAATATTTTATTGTGTATTTCTCTAAACACTTAACATATGCATTGTATCAAACAAATGAGTTATGCTTTCAAATATGAAGAAAAGATTGAAATTCATTTCAAATGTAGAGCAGAGTACAACTGAATTCTACACTTCAAACTCGAAAAAAAACATAAATATTGTTTCGAGCCAACACATGGTGTTTAAAAACAAATCCTACACATTATCTTCTCATAGACAATACAAAAATAAAAGTATGCGTAATAGGAAAATAATGAGTTACATCAGGGAAAAAACTTCACCACTTAAACACAACATAGGAATCTTGAAATATAGTGCCTTTGTATTCATTCATAAAGCATTTACAGATTTGAAATGTTTCTATAATGGACGGGAACATTCACAAGCTACCCTTTTCTGTCAGTCCCCCCTACTTTATTCAAAATCATAGGCTTTATAGCCTTTACATAACGGTTCAAGATCCTATGAAAATGGATCGGAAATACTCAAAATAGAATAAAATCGAAACTAGTATAATTCAAAATCTACTCCTGCTTTAAGGGTCAAAGTCTTATCAACTAAATCTTCCACAATATCGACAACTTAAGCCATATCTGATATCTTCAATAATTGTCAAAAAGATGACAAGGCACTTTGAAATCCTGCTTTGACAAATGGACAATCTGTACCAAGAATTTTAAAGCCACTTAACCTTTTTGCCTTAATACATGCCTCAAAAACTTGAAAAGGGTGATGATCTATATCTCTTTAATCTTTATCTTTCATTTGGAACCCTTTTCACATGATCTGGACACCAAAAAATTCGATCTGGGAAAAAATATGAGAATTCTGTCATTCCTTGCGCTTTCGATGGCTTACAGGTGTAAAACAGAATAGGGTTAGCTGCCGAAAGCAAAGCTTTCGTGATCTGAAAATGCTTATAGCCACCAATTCACTTGTTAGCACTTTAACAGTTTTCAATTTCCAAGACCTTTTAAAATTGACAGTGCACTCCGCAATGTTATGTGTTTTCCATTTACTTAACTAAACTCATTGATTTATGCATAAACCATTAATTTGTAAGAAGCAATAAGAGAAAACAGAATAGATCAACACAAAGACTTGTTAACAGAGTTCACTAGACTTCCTGGCTACATCTTTGGGTCCACTTCAATAGTGAGACCACTCTTTAATTGATCTCAAATGCTTAAAAATTACAAAGAAAGGCTTACATAAGAGCTCCCAAAAACCAACTTTCAGATCTGCGGTTTTGGGCAGAAACAAACATCATAGGTGGCTGAAAAATGTCATTTTACAACTTTTGAATGTAAACTCGAGTATGCTTGGCTCGCTCAAATGGGCTCTGGAGGCACTTTCCTATTTGGCTACTCTGATGAATAAACAGAGAGCATATTCAGAATCCTCTTGAAATTCTGCAACTTTTGAGTATAAATTCGACCTATTTCTGAGCAGGTCACCTGGGACACCTCCTGGCATAGATTCCAATGCAGCCTCTGACTGTCAGATCTGTACAGTCTCAAAAAGAATGCCAATTCCTCCTCTGCTTTGTTTTGCGTGCCTGACTAAATAAGAAGAGATGCTAACCAGTTCGCTAGACTTAGTGAACCTCCTCCAAATTTAGCAAAAAACTGCCAGATTTGGCCCAATCCACCAAACTACTGGGCTTCCAGAAGGTGACACATGGCACCTCCTTATTAGGCCACGTGTCAGCCTCTCATTGGCTGATTCCATGTCACCTTACTGACATCATCATCCATACAGATGGTGTCACCATCCGTACGGTCTTCCATGTGTCATCACTCTTGGCTGCCATGTCACCCTGCTGATGTCATCATCCATATGGATGAAATCATCATATGTACAGTCTTCCACGTGTCACCTCCCTGTGCTGCCACGTGTCCTGCTGATGTCATCATCCATACAGATGACATCATCATCTGTGCACCTGCCATGTGTCATGTACTTAGGCTGCCACATGTCATGCTAACGTTAGCATCCATACTGCTGATGTCATCAGTACGGCCTATTGACTGTTTGACTTTTTTTCACTGTTTTCAAAAAACTTCAGAGTGTCATAAATTCTTCATACGAACTCCGTTTGAGAAAGTAAATATATGGCCGGAATCGGGAGAACGATCTCTTAGAAATGGTATCCTTTCTTTCTGCATTTGAGTAACTTTATTTTTGAGTAGTCTGGATCATGCCTCCCCACTGAGAAGCTTTTGGACCACCAAAAGCATGGTATCATTCAGACATGAAGTGAGGGCATGACCTCCCCACTTGACCTATTTCATCCATCTATTCTGCCTTTAAAATTATCATCTGTCTGACCACAACAATCATGAAAACTGTGATAAAATTGTTAATCATGTCAATCATTCCCTCAATTGTACCAACAGTTACATTCTGCGTTGAATTGACCAGCCATACTCCACTGGCTAGCATCAAACTAAGCAACAATATTGAGTAAGAGAATGAAGAAACATGTCTTATCTTATGAATAGGAGTAGTAACTAGTGTATGCATCTCAGCCTCATGCTTTTCTTCCGATGATACTTGTTCATTGTTAGCCACATGTTTAGCATCACTTTCTCTCTGATTTGTTATAGGCATAAGTGTTACATTCTTGCTTACATTTACTGTTCTTATAACTGCAAAAGACCTATTAGTTTTCATGTGATGAGCGCAAACAATGTACTCCCTTTCATTCTTTTTGAAGCAATATTTGTTTTCCTCCCTATAAAAGATGGCTTTCCTATCAAATAGATAAGGGCTTCCCAAAACAATCCCACATATCTCGAGTGGAACAACATCAAGCTCTACTTCATCAACATACTTAGAAGTGATTTCAAACTTAATCCTACATTGTTTGGTCACTTGCAAATTATTATCTCCACATATCCGTCTCAATGGATATGGTTTTGGATGTGGCTTAGTTTCAAGTCCCAAATTCTTTACATCCTTTTCACTGATTAGATTGGCTTGTGATCCACTGTCTACAAGAGTATCAACCTTTACATGATTTGTGATGATCCTTATGTGGAAAAGTTCATTCCTTTTACTCTCATCATTTACAATTTCTTATTTTAAGAGGGCTAGCAATAGAAGTGATATTTTGGATTCCCATAGCTACAACATTAGTTTCATCACCTGAGTCAGATCCCAAATCATATGGGATTGCAGCAAGGGTTCTCCTTTCCTCCTTCTTCTGATACTTCTTTGGTAGCATTTTAGGATGCAATTTCCAACAATGATCTTCATCGTGGCCTTTCTTCGTGCAATGCTGACAAACAAGGTTATCCTTTTTCGCTATGGAAACCTTCTTATCTTTCCATTTCCCCTTACCTGAATTGTTTCCCTCTGAAGCATCTGTAGACAAACTATAATTAACATTATTTTTACTTGATTCAATATGAATCGCTTGTACACATACTTCATCAAAGTTAAAAGGATTTAACATAAGGATAGTATGCTTGATATAAGAATGAAGACCATGAATATACTTAAGGAGTGTTTCTTTTGTGTATAAAGGAATGTCCAATATCAATGCTTTCTTACGAAATTTTTGAGTGTAGTCTTGGACACTTTGACCTTTAGCTTGCCTTAAACTTTGCCAATTCATCATTTCGTGTTGCATGTATGCCAATGGATAGAATTGTTTCCTTAATGCATTTACAAAATCATTCCAAGAAGACATAATTCTACCCTTTTTCTTGATATAATATTTAGTTTTTCTTTCCCACCATATGAGAGTCATTCTCTCCAGTTTGAGACTAGCAAGTTGGATCTTTGTTTCATTCTTAGTAATCTTTTGTATTCTACAATACACTTCAAGTTGTGTAACCCAATTATCTAACTTTTATGCATTTAATTCACCATCATAAGTAGGTAATTCAAATTTCACATCTAACTTTAATAATGGCAATTCATAAGAATGATGTGGGGCTTTAGATTGCTTATTCTTAGAGGAATGTACACTTGTTCCACTTGTAGAAGATGATGATGATGAAGGGGAAGAAGGTTCTGAAGGTCCACCACCTTCACCTTCTGCTTTCACTGAAGATCCTCCCTCTTCGACCCTTTGAATTCTTCGTTGCCCTCTTTCATGGTAAAGCTCCTCCACCATGGCTTGCATCAACTTGAATGCCTCGAAGAAGTCATCTTCAGATTTGAAAGGACCCAACTTTTTTGGTGAATCCATCTCACGCTTATGAATTCTCCTTTGAATTTTTGGATCAAAACATGCAAGTTTTCCTTCACCACGCTTGATTTTAGCTCTTGTAAGCATCCACCTATCAAACCTGCTCTGATACCACTTGATCTAAAAACGCTTACAGCTACCAATTCACTTGTTAGCACTTTAACGGTTTTCAATTTTCAAGACCTTTTAAAATTGAGAGTGCACTCCGCAATGTTATGTGTTTGTCATTTACTTAACTAAACTCATTGATTTATGCATAAACCATTAATTTGTAAGAAGCAATAAGAGAAAACATAATAGATCAACAAAAAGACTTGTTAACGGAGTTCACCAGACTTCCTGGTTACGTCTTTGGGTTCACTCCAATAGTGAGACCGCTCTTTAATTAATCTCAAATGCTTAAAAATTACAAAGAAATTCTTACATAAGAGCTCCCAAAAACCAACTTTCAGATCTGCGGTTCTGGGTAGAAACAGACATCATAGGTGGCTGAAAAATGTCATTCTACAACTTTTGACTGTAAACTCGAGTATGCTTGGCTCTCACAACTGGGCTTTGGAGGAAATTTTTTGTTCAGCTAATCTGATGAAGAAACATAGAGCATATTTGGAATCCTCTCGAAATTCTACAACTTTTGAGTATAAAGTCAACCTATTTTTGAGCAGGTCACCTGGGACATCTCCTGGCATGGATTCCAATGCAGCCTTTGCCTCTCAGATCTGTAAAGTCTCAAAAAGCATGTCAAATCCTCCTCTGCCTCATTTTGTGTTCTCGACTAAATAATAAGAGCCGCTAATCAGTTTTCTAGACTTAGCGAACCTCCTCTAGATTTGGCGGTAACCGCCAGTTTTGGTGAAAAACCACCAGATTTGGCCCAATCCACCAAATTGTTGGGCTTCCAGAAGCCGACACGTGGTGCCTCCTGATTGGGCCACGTGTCAACCTCTCATTGGCTGATGCCATGTCACCCTCCTGACGTCGTCATCCATATGAATGATGTCACCATCCGTACGGTCTGCCACATGTCATCACCCTAGGTTGCCACATCACCCTGCTGACATCATCATCCATACAGATGACGTCATCATCTGTACGGTCTGCCACTTGTCACCTCCTTGTGCTGCCATGTGTCCTTCTAACATCATCATCCGTATGAATGACATCATCATCTATGCAGCCTACCACATGTCACATCCTTAGGCTGCCATGTGTCATGTTGATGTCAGCATCCATACTGCTGGCATCATTAGTACGGCCTGTTGACTGTTTGACTTTTTTTCACTATTTTCAAAAAACTTCAGAGTGTCATAACTTTTTCACACAAACTCCGTTTGAGAAGAAATCGGGAGAATGAGCTCTTCAAAATGGTATCCTTTCTTTCTACATTTGAGTAACTTTATTTTTGAGCAGTCTAGATCATTTCGGCAGCTAACAATGCCTTGAGGAAAGCGAATAAGCTATCGAAAATTCTGATTTTTCCATAATTGTTCAAAACTACAAAAATGGATTTTCTTCGATATATTTACTCCTTAGGGTCTTCATTTAGGTTCTCAGAAAATTCACATATAACTCTTAAATCATGATGTGCTCTTGGCTTAGGATTTTTTAGCCTCAGTTTGATCCTTAAACCTCTAATCATTTTATGCAATTTACGATTATCATTGAGCATTTTCTTATTCCTCTTCTATTCCTTTATGTGCATTTTAGCTAACCTTTCAAAACAATCTCTTACCTCATCTGAGGTGTTTCTTATAGTCTGGTTTTGGGATTTGATGACCCTCTGAAGCAACTTCATCTCTACTATCTCTTCTTGGAGTTTTTCAATCTTTGATGGTTTGCTCACCTTGCTATGTCTGCTTGTTGATGTTTTAGGAATCTCCAAGTCTGGAAACTCTAGTGAAAAAGGTGATTCTTGAAGAGTATCTTTCTTAGGAATCTCTCTTTCCACTGGCTCTAAATCCTCCTCTGAATCTGTATAAGGCAAATTCAAAACGTTTTTACCAGAGGCACTTGTTTGCCCTTCTGCATATTGGCTAAAATCAAGCATCTTTTTGGCTTTCTTGGACTTGGAAGAAGAAGTTGGCTCCTCTGTAATTACTGGGGAAATGGCTCTCCTTTTCCTTTTACTGCTCTGTGGTGATGAAGAATTAGTGGATGAAGTCTTCTTCTTGTTCTTGGGTTGGGGTTCTGGTTCAAATTCACCCCAGAAAAGAAGATACTCCCAACTCTTATCCCTCTTCTGTAATTCTTCAAACACTATGAGTTTGATAAGACTGTGATGGGAAAGTCTACCCTGCACCTTGCTAGGTATGGCCTGGACCCAGTGTGTCATCTTTGTCAAGATCTTGTGAAGGTAGAAGGGAAGATTCATAGGACATATACCTATGAAATGGTTCAGGAGCTTGAAATGGTAGAACATTACTCTATTATATCTGCCTTCACATGTTATGTATACCTGGATGGCTTTGAGCAAGTGTTGCCACTTTTCTTCCAAGTAGGATCTAGGGATGTCCTTTTTCAAAGTAATGCATTTGTGCTCAGGTTTGAGATAAGACATAAAATCAATGTCTTTGGTAGTGGTTGACTTGAACCATCTTTCACCAGTCCTAGGCATCTCTGTTGTTGCTTCAACAATTGCTTCATCAACTTGTACCTCAATTGTTCCAACTTTGTCTTTGGCTCCATCAAAGGTCAATTCAAATGCTTCTGCCACACCTTGATGAAATCCTTGTATTTTTTCACAGAACTTGTAGCAGTCAGCATCCCTAAACATCTGGCAAATCTCAGGGTGAGCTTCCAGATAAGTTATGTCATTGAGCTCCTTCGTGAGAAAAGTTTCTCCCTTCTTCATCTACAATAACAATTGTCAATACCTGCAATACAATAAAATCGGGCATGGGGAGATATAGTGGCACTGATAGGGGATGAATTGAAGTTCGGGCAGAGGAAAAATGCCTGATATGGGGGAAAATATTTTAACGAAAACCCTTGATAAAGAATGAAACTCAAATCACAATGATGATTGTATCATTCAACCAGGACGGAAAAATCACGTGGTAGATCAGGTAAAGAAAAATGATGTGGTCTTATGGTGATCGAATCTACTAGATTAGGGATAAACAAATATCACTAAATAATCATATTGAACAAACAATCACTTGCCCATATCATATTATGATCTAATTTCAATTAATTTCGGCAGCACTTGAGATGATGATGTTATGTACTGATTGCGGTTAGGGGACAGTCTAACCGTTAACTGGCTCTGTGCTTTCGATAACTTAAAATGCCTCACACATACCATTTTAGCTAACAAAAACGACAACTTTCGGCAGCTTAGAATACTTTGAGAAAATCGCCCTTAGCTGTCGAAAGTGAAATTTTAGAGTTTTTATAATAAAAGTACAGACTCATCACTTTTTGAAAAGGTAAGTCTAAAGCTCATCTTAAAGACATTTAACTCAAAAAATCTTTCATCTAGTGATCTATCTTATTACCTAATGACCATAACTCAGGAAACTTTATTTCAAGAGACAACAAGCTCAGCAAGCCAGGAACTTCATCATGATACCCACCAATCATATATGAATCATCAGGTCTCCTATTATTATAGGATACTAACATAATGGATGTCTCGTTGTCATCATTCTTCATTGCCATCTATAGAATCTTTTTTGGAACTCTCTTGAAATGTCATGGCACATCCAATAAACCCATCACAAATGTCATCTTGCACTGACCCCTCATAGTGAGCAGTGAATGAGGCGAACGTTGGATTTTCTTCAAACTATGCATGTATGCATCGAAATTCGACATGGTTAGACTAGACACATGCCTTAATAGTATGGGAGGGTTTCAAGACTCAAGGATGTATGATGTCCTGACCACATAATCTTTGAGATCATCCATGTTTGTAACAACGTTCATAATGGGCATCTCATTGTCAAATGTTGTTGTTTCCATCTGTAAAATATTTGTTGGAATTCTATTGAAATTTCATGGAGCTTCCAATTCACCCACCACAAATGGCATGCACTGACCCCACATAGTGAGCAGTGAACTTATCGACGGAATTTTTTCGTCGATAGTATAGAAAATTTGTCGCAAGATTATTTACATTCAACCCTCTTGCACTGACGATATCAAATGATGCTTGGATTCATTTCATGAGGCATGTCAATAGTCTATCCATGACAAATTTCAGTGCTTCCAAAAATTGTTTGAAAAAATTTCAACGTTGGCCCCATTCGCAGGTCCATGTTGCCAGTGTCTAGTCCTCGTGCAATTTTCATTCCTCCTTCATCGTTCCTCCTTCCTCTTTCCTTGACCATGGTGTATTCCCCAAGATCCATTATTTTTGTAAAAAATTACATACTAATGGAATAAAATTATCGACGAACTTTTTTCGTCGATAATATAGCAAATTTTTCGCAAGATTATTTACATTCGTCTCTCTTGCGCCGATGATATCAAATGATGCATGAATTCATTTCATATTTGTTTTATCAACTTGAAATCTCAATTTGATACTTTGCAGTACACTAGCTGGACCTTCAATCAAATACAAATATGAAACTTGGAATCATTAACATATCTACTAGAACATATGAAAAATAGGGTTTATGGTTTCCATGATGAATTGATGATGAAAGAAAGTGGGTGTGTCACTCAAATTTGAGTCTATAAACCCTCCCATATCATTAAGGCATGTCAATATTCTATCCATGACAAATTTTAGTGCTTCGGGAAACTGTTTGAAAAAATTTCAATGTTGGCCCCATTCGCAGGTTCATGTTCCCGGTGTCTAGTCCTCGTGCAATTTTTGTTCCTCCTTCATCGTTCCTTGTTCCTCTTTATTTGACCATGGTGTAGTCCCCAAGATCCATTATTTTTGTAAAAAATTACATACTAATGGCATAAAATTATCGATGAACTTTTTTCGTCGATAGTATAGCAAATTCGTCGCAAGATCATTTACACAGGAATCTGGAAATATAGTGTCTTTGTATTCATTCATAAAGTCATTTACAGATTTGAAATGTTTCTATAATGGATGGGAACATTCTCAAGATACCCTTTTCTGTCAGTCCCCCCTACTTTCTTCAAAATCATAGGCTTTATAGCCTTTACATAACGGTTCAAGATCCTATGAAAATGGATCGGAAATACTCAAAATAGAATAAAATCGAAACTAGTATAATTCAAAATCTAGTCCTGCTTTAAGGGTCAAAGTCTTATCAACTAAATCTTCCACAATATTGACAACTCAAGCCATATATGATATCTTCAATAATTGTTAAAAAGATGACAAGGCACTTTGAAATCCTGCTTTGACAAATGGACAATCTTTACCAAGAATTTTAAAGTCACTTAATCTTTTTTCCTTAATACCTGCCTCAAAAACTTGAAAAGGGTGATGATCTCTATCTCTTTAATCTTTATCTTTCATTTGGAACCCCTTTCACATGATCTGGACACCAAAAACTTTGATCTGGGCAAAAATATAAGAATTTTGTCATTCCTTGCGCTTTCGATGGCTTGCAAGTGTAAAATAGAATAGGGTTAGTTGCCGAAAGGAAAGCTTTCGATAGCTAACAATGCCTTGAAGAAAGAGAATAAGCTGCCGAAAATTCTGAGTTTTCCACAACTGTTCAAAACTGATAAAATGGATTTTCTTCGATCTATCTACTCCTTAGGGTCTTCATTTAGGTTCTTAGAAATTTTTGTTCCTCCTTCATCGTTTCTCGTTCCTCTTTCCTTGACCATGGTGTAGTCCCCAAGATCCATTATTTTTGTAAAAAATTACATACTAATGGCATAAAATTATCGATGAACTTTTTTCGTCGATAGTATAGAAAATTTGTTGCAAGATTATTTACATTCGTCTCTCTTGCGCTGATGATATCAAATTATGCTTGGATTTATTTCATATTTGGTTTGTCAACTTGAAATCTCAATTTGATACTTTGCAGTACACTAGCTGGACCTTCAGTCAAATACAAATATGAAACTTGGAATCATTAACATATCTACTAGAACATATGAAAAATAGGGTTTATAGTTTCCATGATGAATTGATGATGGAAGAAAGTGGGTTTGTCACTCAAATTTGAGTCCAGAAACCCTCCCATATCGTTAAGGCATGTCAATAGTCTATCCATGACAAATTTCAGTGCTTCCAGAAACTGTTTGAAAACATTTCAATGTTGGCCCCATTCGCAGGTCCATGTTGCCGGTGTCTAGTCCTCGTGCAATTTTCATTCCTCATTCATCGTTACTCGCTCCTCTTTCCTTGACCATGGTGTAGTCCCCAAGATCCATTATTTTTAAAAAAAATTACATACTAATTGCATAAAATTATCGACGAACTTTTTCGTCGATGGTATAGCAAATTTGTCACAAGATTATTTACATTTCTCTCTCTTGCGCCAACGATATCAAATGATGCTTGGATTCATTTTATATTTGGTTTATCAACTTGAAATCTCAATTTGATACTTTGAAGTACACTAGCTACACCTTCAGTCAAATAAAAATATGAAACTTGGAATCATTAACATATCTACTAGAACATATGAAAAATAGGGTTTATGGTTTCCATGATGAATTGATGATGGAAGAAAGTGGGTGTGTCACTCAAATTTTAGTCTAGAAACCCTCCCATATAGTTAAGGCATGACAATAGTCTATCCATGACAAATTTTAGTGCTTCCATAAACTGTTTGAAAAAATTTCAATGTTGGCCCCATTCGCAGGTCCATGTTGTCGGTGTCTAGTCCTCGTGCAATTTTTGTTCCTCCTTCATCGTTCCTCGTTCCTCTTTACTTGAACATGGTTTAGTCCCCAATATCCATTATTTTTGTAAAAAATTATATACTAATGGCATAAAATTATCGACGAACTTTTTTTGTTGATAATATAGCAAATTCGTCGCAAGATTATTTACATTCGTCTCTCTTGCGCCAACGATATCAAATGATGCTTGGATTCATTTCATATTTGGTTTATCAACTTGAAATATCAATTTTATACTTTGTAGTACACTAGCTGGACCTTTAGTCAAATACAAATATGAAACTTGGAATCATTAACATATCTACTAGAACATACAAAAAATAGGGTTTATGGTTTCCATGATGAATTGATGATAGAAGAAAGTGGGTGTGTCACTCAAATTTGAGTCCATAAACCCTCCCATATCGTTAAGGCATGCCAATAGTCTATCCATGAAAAATTTCAGTGCATACATAAGTCTTTTGTCTTTTTTCAACGACTATGTAACGAATCACAATT
>ML778614.1:307437-335720 GCA_009831015.1 Picea engelmannii
ATTGGATGGTAGGAAGAGTTGTTACCTAGGAGTGTAGTAGAGCTTTGAATAGTGTTATTATTCTTCAAAGGGTGGATCCCTCAAGATGATAAATATGAGGAAGGGTCATAAAATAGTGAGGGAATTTGTATGAGGGTGTTTCAAAGAGAGAATCCCAAGAGGAAAGAGTCACAAAACAAAGGATCGTTTTTCAAAATAGAACCAGACGATTGATCTCTATTGATAGAATATGTAGAAAAATTCACAACTTGAAACTAAAAAAGGGCCTTGGAATCACTACAACCAAGGATTCACACCAAAAACCACACATAAAACCACCACAAATATTATCAATTAACTAGGAAAGTAGTGAATAAAAACCACAATAATTTTCATAAAAACCAAGAATAGTTTCTAGATTCTTTTAAATATAAACTTCATAAACATACTTATTTTACCCACATTCAATTGAATGAGCATGAAGTTTTTTGAATAAATATTCATATCTTACGTAAATGAAAGGAATTTTTTAAATGAAATGAAAGACATATGTAATTGTAACATATGGTTTAAATGAAATAGAATGATTTGTTTTGCAACTAGATGTATGGATATTGTTGAAACATATAACCGATCTCCATAGTTGTTGTAATGTACCTCAATATTCAAACAAAAAGTAGAGTTTCCCTCACAAACACTTTGACACCATGTGAAAATTTCTAGAAGGATACTCATAAAAACGAATACCAGAAAGAAATAAACCGCACATATCAAAGACTGAGACAAAAAGTCTTACATGGTAAAACCCTTGAAAGCGAAACATCCATGAAGTAAAATAAAAGTTGTATAATTTCTCAAAAAAAATAAAGTCTACATCTAGTACATTAATCTACTAACAAGTGACTCTCCAAGGTCTTTCAACAAATATCATGGATCAATAAGGTGATATGCACATATCAACTATTGTGAAACCCAAGAATATGAGCATCATTAGACCACCTAAACATTGAATGAAATAGTGACCATTGAAAAAACACACTAGAAAGCACACATGATTATAGTACAATAAAATAATTTGATCTTAAATAACCTCCTAATGTTTAATATCTTAACACTAATTATGAAAGAAGCAAACAAGATAGGCATAGACTTGGAATCACACTCTATCTAGGACTTGGAATCACTAAAACCAAGGATTCACACCACAAACCACACACAAAATAACCCTTTGATATGAGTGTGCTCGGGCCTTTTATGAATCAGTACAACACTGAGAGAGAACATTTAATGGGAAAGAACCCATGAATAGAGGTAAAAAGTTTTGAATTATCTAAAATTGTTAGTGGATATCTTCAAAGGGCCCTTATTCCTTCCAATATTAAGCATGGATTTAGGTATATTAATTTGGCCACTCAATTATGATGATCTTACCAATGGCATGGCTTGTAGTTGAGGTTTTGAAATAAAAGGTGTGGAAGATGAAAATGATGTGGTAAACTTTTTAATCCTCTCCCAATGAAATTGTCAACCATTAAGTGACAATGATTAACATGTGAGTGTTATTTAAGGATATGTTGATGCATTTCAAGTGAATATGGAAATTATTGCATCGCATAAACCACATAAAATTGGTGTGAATGATAATCATAATGAAACCACTAAAATGAACATCACTAAAGGTGGTCAATAAATGGGACACAATGATGAGAAATTGACATTATCTATCCAAGTGAAAATTGCTTGAGTGATTAGTAGAAGCCATGATAAATATGAATCATGATAATATCGTGAAAACTAATGAGTAAGTCCTTTATATGCCTTTATTTCCTACCAATATAAACAACCATGACATTTTCCATTATTTTTTGGATATTGGAGGTGATAAAGCATTGACTGGAGTTGGAGGTGATGAATCTCTTAATGGAGAAGAAAATCATTAGGAAGAATCAAAACTCATAGAATATCCTCCTAATCAACTGAGACTAATGGTACATTACTATAACAATTCATCCATTACTGTCACAATTCCTAAGTTTATTAGTGGAGAGAGTAATAGAGAACTTTGGGACAATATTGAAAGAGTTTATTTGATTAAGCAAGGGTTCCAAGTTACTAGCATCGTATAATTACATCATACTCTTCATTGAGGCATAACAAAATAGGACATAATTGTTAGAATTGAAGAAAAATATGGAGGATATTGCAAGTAAAAAGAGTGTTGCACAAATTATTACAAATGGACAATGAAACCAAGAAATACCTCAAAGTGAAAAGGAAAGGAAAGAAAAAGAGGAATGAAAATGATTTGCAAGGTATATATTATAGCAATTTTTGCCACACTCTATGCATCATTCTTTGATGGCCTTCCCTTTCCCTTTGTAGACTCAGTTTCCCCATTTTTCTCAGTCAAAAGTCAAAAATTCAAATTTTTATGCATATATGAAGGCCACAATTATACAACATGTGTATATGCAGGTTGATCCATTACAACCCACGTACAATGGGTTTTGTGCTCAAAATTAAAAATGTTCTGGATTTTCCGTGTCAAGACATGGGATCCATGATCCTTGGCCTTTCATATGATGGAAATGATTTGATTCGACCCTTCAATTCCCTTTGGAGGCTACAAATTGAGACATATACAAGCCTTGAAAAAAGAGAGAAAAGTTGAGAGAAAATACACTCTAGAGAAAATTCACCTCATATTGAGTTTGCATTCCTTAGTCCTTTAAGTTTTAACATTCCTTATGTTTATCCCCCAAGCTCTCCTTACCTTGTGAAGGAGGAACCCAATTACTCTTAGAACTTGTGAGATTTCCTTGTGGAGGATTGAAGCGTTGAAGTTCCAAGTGGAGGGAATTAGTTTCTCCGTTTCGACGAGTTGTTGATAAAGGAAGTTGCCACTTATGTACTCCTACTAATTATATTAATACAAATACTCTTTTCTCATCCAATTACATGTTGCAAATGTTTATATGATTCTTCTTGAGTAAATTTTTTATACATGTTGATGGATTATGCTAGTTTATATGCTAACATTTCATATATTTTCCATATTCTTGTGTATCTTGGATGTTGAGGACAAGTTATAGATATCAAGCATTGTATTGTGAGCTCAACGACGGTCTCCTACAAACGCCTTGAAGAGGTAGGATTCTAGCCTTTATTTTGTTGGATTTCCATTTATCTAGCATACTTGAGATTTGAGTTGATTTCTTGGTTTCATCTTGTCTATTTCGGTCCTACCCCAAACCATAGAGATTTATTCCTCATAATAGAATTGGCGACTCCACTAGGGAATTCTCCTTTTTGGGGTTTGTTGGTGATCTTTTTCTTTTATTGATCTTATTTTCCTAATTTTATGTGTTGTTAGTAGCTTAAAATCATGTACATTGCTATATATCTAAGTTGCTTTCCTTAATCCTTACCTAGTTGGTGTTTTTCTTGGCATATGTTGGTTTTCCATGAACAATTGCGTACATATGTGGTTTGACTATGTGTAGGGTGTGTACATACACATTTTTTCCTTGAACATTCACATACATATTTATCTAAGCCTTTTATGCTTAGTTTGGTGTTTGGTGGGTGGGTTCTCAGTGTTATTGAGTCTTCCTGGGTCTTTTTTGTGTCTGTTGAGTGCTTGTAGAGTGATATGAAGCTATGTTATTGTTGAATTTTGTGAAAAAATTATTCTTATGATTTTTCTCATGTTTAGTCCTTGCATTTAGGTATGAGTAGTAGCTTATTAGTGTCCTACTTGGATTGTCTTCGTGTGCTTGCAGTAGGGTCTATCTGAGAGGTTATTAGTTTAGTTTTGCATTGTCATTCCTTTATATTGAAAATAAAATAAAAAATTGGTTTTTTGCATTTTCATTTTCCTATATTGAAAATACAAAAAAAATCCATTTAATTTGAAGCATTTTCACTTTTGTCAATATTACGTTGTCATTGAAATTGAAAGACACTGCATCTTGTGCGCAAGATTTAGAAGCATACCATTTATTTTGAAAAACAAGACTCATACTTAGCAGTGCTTTTACATGTTCTTTTTTCATATGTTGAGTCATAACACCATTAGTTTAAAAACCATACCTCTTGACTAAAAAGAAGCCACTAAAATTAACGCGCAATATTTAAAATTTATTAGAAAGATTTTATTTCTTAGGGTACACAAACAAGTTTAGGATTTAGGGCCTTGGAATATAATTTTTTGAGTAAACTTCTTCAAGGATACATAATTCAACATAGGTTTTTGTCCAGGGAGTGGTGAAATACATTGTATAATTGATGTTCTTGGTAGGCTCCATTGAAACCAGAGTTAAGAACGAGGTTGTGTGAATTTGTTTTTGAAGATATCCCTCCAATACCTTCCTAGCGTCGAAGATATTTCTGGGGTTCCATTCATATATTAGGGGTTATTCGGGTACCTTGGTGCTTCTTGAGCTTCAGGCTTAGCTACCCTACCCATTTTTGGTGCAAAGTTTTCATACCAGGGTCCTCTTCAGGTTACCAACAAAAGGGTACCAATTTAGTCTAGTGTGTTGGAATTTTCATCTTTCTGAAAGGAAAGAAGTCTCACCCGAAGCACAACTAAGACAAAAGAACTGAGGGAAGGGTAAGAAGAATTCTATATGAATATATAACCTATCTATCCTTTTACCATTCTAACACAAGATATATTACTCATTTCATATCCTTAACATATCATACACTGATACATGAGAACAAAACTATACAGAATATCCAAAAGTGATAAAGACATGTAATTCATAAAAAACAACAACATAATGGTAGTTCAAAGATACATAAAGTAATATAAACCAAGAGCATTTTCTAAATTTGATCTCCATTCTATTTATTGTATATCAAAAATATTGGACAATGTGCATTCATAGATTTACATTATTAATCTACCCTACTCTACATAGAAAGATCAATAGGTACATCTCATTACAATACTACAAATGATAGTAATCAATCTAAGCTCTTCTCTTACTAATTACATTCTAGATCTAAAGTCCAGGTCCATTTCTTGCCTCTTGTTCCTCTATCCTATATTTCACACACCCATCCATTACAATACAGTACCATACATCATAAAATTCCTTACAATCATTTTTTTTTCCTCCTTGAGAACTCGTAGGCCCTCTTTGCTTCTTGATTTTGTTGTAACTGTATTGTCTCAAAACTGATTTTGCATTGGCTTTAGACTATGTTTTGTTCCAACATCTTTCTATTGTGATTTTATTTTCTCAGACTTCTTCACTTGATGATATTTCTCCTTGATAACTTTCACAACTTATCTTATCAAAAAGAAGGGCTCAACAGGCCCTGACCACAATCCTTGACTCGCCCCGAGTCAAGTCTTTGGTTCTTTTTTGTTCTTTGATTTGGCCTATTGCCCTTTGGGGGTTTTTATTTCTTCCTCTTTGGCTCCTTCAAATGAAGGCCCCAAATTTAGCACTAGCTTGAGTGATTTTTCTTTGACCTCCTGTAACTATTCAAGTTTGTCGTGCCACTTTTTGGTAAGCAATGAAGCTTCTGCAATGAATTGTTGTGTTTTTTTGAGGTTGAATTCCTTCGGATTGAATGCAATGAGGGAACTCCATTCCACATCAGCTAATGTCTCAACCCGAGGCATCTGTAGGTATGCATTTTGAATGAAAGGCCTGAAGGCTCTTAGTTCCTTCTTTTCTATTGTTTGAGCTTCAAATAAAGCATTAAGAGAATTGTTCACTTGTTTCATTTCATTGAATTTTTCTTGCTTCTCCAAAGTATCATGTGTTTTAGTTGCTTCTTCATTGAGTTTTTATATTATGGTTCACAATTCATTCAGTTCCTAGTTGCAGCAGCTTATAACACCCATCCAGTCATTGACTTCTTTGAAGATTGTGGTACACTTAACCGTCATATTGTGCAACAAGGCTTTGGCATCGTTTCCTTCTAGGAAAACTCTTTCTACTTGTTGTTGGAGTTCCTTAGGTTGTTCCCCAGCCTTCAAATTCAGCCCCTCCAAATAGGTTTGAAGATACTCTACATAATATTTTAGTACCTCCCATGCTTGTTGAATTGATCCAAGTTGTTCCTTTGGTTCTACAGTGGCACTATATTTTGTCATCTGAGGGGCTTCTTTTCTGAAAGTTGGCTAGATCTCTGTGAGCTTTCCCTTCATTTTCTTCACTTTCTCTTCTACCTGATTTTTCAATTATTCTTCAGGCATTCTTTTGGTTTGTTCCAACATTCATTCATGTCACCAATACTTAGCTTGTGTTTCATATTGATGAGCCCATTTCTCTTGCAAGGCCCACCACGAACCCGATGACCTGTGTGGGGTGGTTCTTCCATACTATATTTCTAGCTAAGAGTTGACAAGAAAGGTGCACTGTGCCATCTTTTATGGACGTTATCTTGTAACATCACTTCCCCTTTTCTACCTCTCCATAGGCTTCTTTGATGCATTGTGCTAAAGAACAGTTTGAGGTCTTCCCTGCGTAGAACTTTTGTGGGTCAGGACCCTTCAAAATTAAACCTGTGATCTAGTGGATCAACACCAGATCCACAGTAATTATTCTATCAAGCCATACATATCCACCATGATATCACAATAGAAGGAGTTTAATGCAAGCGTTAACCTCATGGTGGCAGCCAAAATGCATAATCTTCCTTATGTTTAATATGGTTGACTATGTCAAACCCTTGATCCATGGTTGCAGGAAAAGTCGAGGTTTATTTCCGGTTGTATTCATTAAGTAATGGTGAGGATATAGAATGGTGTAGTTCTTCCGGTCCCCTAAGTTGAATTCACCGTGCTTCAACAACAGAATATGCCCTAACTGACTTCCTACTATAAAAATTCCTTTCATAATGTATGCAGTGAACAAGGAGTACTCAAAATTGAGAGGGATACTATCACAGTTAACAACGTCGACCAGAGGCAGAATATACTCAGGCAGGATCGATGAGATCTACTTCGCGTTAGCTATATCACTGCGGTTCTTTCTTCTTTTTTCAATTACAGGATTCCTAATGTTTGGTCGAAGGGGAAGCCTGCAATCCCCTAGTCGACGATGCTTGAATACCTTCATATACAGGTTTGTCGGCCATGAGTTTCCTAAGGAATTCCTCAAAAGACTTCTCAAGGTCACTGGGTTTGCACAACATTCTAGCTTTTAATAGACAACGGATAGACGAATAGATAGGCAGGGCATACTTTCAGATAACCACAGGTAGCACAGTTTGACACTTGGACAATTCTCGACTTATCTTAGTCAGTCACGGGTAGCAAAATGTGGTCCCAGTGCCACGATCGATGAGTTAAATAAGAGGGGTGGTTGTGATGTATCTTCCAACGAATAGGAACTAGAGTTAAATGCTTCCATTAATGTAAATCTAGCCATTATGGCGTAGTCTCAATGTCCAAAAGTAGCCTATAAACCCATAAATGTGTTTCATAACTGTTCTGGAGCATCATTCTAATGGTCAGTGTGCCTCCAACGGTTATATAAATTCTCTAGGGTGAAGTCCAAATCTGCGTGGACCTACTGTTTCAACAAGGTTCAAACCCTGTGAACGTGCCTCCTGCGAGGTTCCAATCTGTGAAGTCTTCCATCTATTTTCCTTAACTTCTTGTAGATTTTCCAACTTACCCTTAATTTTATTGAGCTTCCTTTCCTTCTTTCCTATTATTTGAGTCTCTTTAACTGTTTCTGGGATCCTCTTTCCATTTTTATTCTTATCTTCCCCTAGCATAGTGGCTTCACACTCTTTAGGTACCCTAAAAGGTTCTGAAGTTAATAATCCTGTTCTTAACACTTCTTGAGTGGGCACACTTCTCTCTTGGAAAGATATGTCCTTCAAGCCTTCTTGGATTCTTTCAACCTTAATAGATAATTATTTTTCTTTCTCTCCCTCCCACATTGTTACTTTTCTTTGTTTCTTTGACGTATCCTCTCATTATTCTCTTAGTTGGTATATTTTCCTAGCTATGAAATCCCTTAATTATTTATTTTTATTTTTTGTAGCTTATTCCTCTACCTTCCTTCTAATTAGATCCTTCTCAATCCAAGTCTTACATAACAAAAGTGGGAAAGGGGCATTGTCCTCAACAAACCTAATGACTTCAAATTCTTCTTCAGTCAATGTTCCATGAAAAATAATAGGTACAGTAGTTACTCTTCCACATAAAGTTATCATCTTGCCCTTAAAGAAGCCTATTCTTCCTAAAGAGGGTACTACAACAGGCTTTCCTAAAAATTCCCAAGTTTCTTATGTCATAATATTCACTTTTGTTTCTTCATCCAAGACTGTAAAGTCTATGTCGAAGTCTTTTATTCTTTCACTTATGTGTTGTTTCTCTTTTAGGATTTATGGTAAACTAACATCTTTATGAACATCCATAGTTTCTTCCAACTGTAGTAACATAGTCTGAACTTCCTGTGACCTTTTCTCTTTATGATTTTCTAGCATACCCTTTGTATTTTGACTCTTTTCATAATTTCCTTGTCTTATGTCCCTCCCTTCAACTTTAGCAATAATCCTTGGACAATCCTCAACCTCATGACCAACAACCTTACAACAAAGACAAATAGGGCCTACCTCAGGGAATTTCTTAGAAACATGTCCCGACCTTCTACAAGTATAACACAAAGTCAATCCTCTTTTTCTCTTAAATGTTCCCCAATCTTTTCTGTACTGTGCACTTCCCCTAGGATCATAATGTTGGACCTGCAATCTATAAAAATTATTTCTAGGTTCCTGCATCCACTTATTAGTCCAAAAAATCTTTCTATGCATAACAATAACATATTTTCCTTATTTTAATTAAATTTACTCAAATCAACTCTTTCTTTCAACTGTGCCCTAGCCTTCCAACTAGGAAAGAATCTATTAAACATACTTAATTTCATGTTTTCAAAACAAAAATTTTCACTTATCTTTCTCTTACCAAAGAACAAAGCTTGACTCTTTTAGAATCTTCCCTGTTTTCTTCAGAACAACTTACTTTATTGGCATAAAGCTTCGCAAGTCAAGTTGAGTACTACGCACTTCAACAATAGGCCTATGCACAGAGATTTTATTTTTATTTACTTCGGTTCCCAACAATCACAGTTTCATGTCCCGACAATGAACCCATTTGTTGGCACAGGGGTAGACCCAGGGTTCAATGCTTAACAACACACCAACAAAACCCCGACTACCAACCCTTTCGGCAACACCTGCAAAGCAAGTGAAGTCCCATCCAAGGTAGAAGTAGGGGGGGTTACAGGACATAGGTGGTTGTAACCAGGATGGGACATGAATATGCGATAAGAGCACTTCACATAATATTCTGTTAACACTTAGGAGGTAAACATGTATTAGTTTATTAACCTCATTAACACCACAGAGAATAATCAAAGATAGATAAGTGCAGTAACAATAAGTGATTATGCACCCTGAGCACTTAGCACTTAGCACTGTGAATTAAGTCTATCATTCACTTACCCTTTAAGTTAAGTAAAGTACTCAAGAAACAAGATATAGATTCATTACACATCATAATAAAAGAACTAAGCAAATGCATAAAAAAAATGACACTGCACAAAGAAAACCATGAGACACCAGATATATGTGGTTCACCCCAGGGTGGGGATACATCCACAAACCACTTCGCCTCTTTATTATTCACCAAAATCTTACATCCAGTCACTCCTATTCACTAAGCCATAGAGTCAAACTTCACACAAGACAAGAGATATGTGCACTAAGCACTAGATCCTCCTTATTTTCCCTTCCAAAAATAGGTCAAATTCATAGAGCCACAATCTCTTATCACGAAACTTAGCACCTCCTCCACACTGAGCATCACGAGCACTAAGCCCAATCTACAAAATTATAGTCGAGAACAAAGCCTCAACCACATACATTCCTTCACACACATAAATATTGCTTCTACACCACATTCCTCTTTATTTATACTTTACAAAGTCCAACAATAAGGCCTAAACATGGGCAAAACCCATGGGCTAACATCCCATAAACCTGTTACAAAACCCATAGGACCCCTTATTGGGTCCACATAACCCTCAAAATAGGTGAGATACGTGATATCAACTCTACCTAGGAGCTCCAACTTCGACCAACATGTCAAAGTCCAAAAGTGGGCCAAAACCTCCAAAACTGACCAAAGTTTCCCCAAAACTTGGTCGAAGGCCAACATTGAGGCTCTGATCAATCCCACTAGCTGTGTTGTCAAAAATTGGTCAAGCTCTCTGGATGTAACTGTGGACTCCATAGGGAGTCTAATCTGAAGTGGAAGCCCACTGGCCATGGATTTATCTGATGGTGTCTCAACTTCTTCTTCTCCCTAGAGTGATCCTTGCAACTGTTGGGCTAGTTTAATCTTCAGGGCTAATAGACGCAAAGGGATATCTTCAACTTGCACTAGGTAGAGTTGTAACAACTATGAGAATTGTTGTAGATCTTGTAGTATGGGTTCCAGTTGTTATTTTAGTAGGGTTTTGTTTTGTCCTGACTGAGTCTCCTGTGGTGCTTGAGACTCTTCCTCTTTTTGCGTCATTGCCTACATTGTGGGTGGAACTTCAGCAGTTCTACTCTGATCCTTCAGGACTTCTGTGCCACTCTATGTTATTAGAGACTATGTATCCATAAGGGGGACATATGGTATTTGTGTGAGTATTGGTGTTGTGGAGGGTTGGCTCTCCTGAAAGGGATCATTTTCTGGAATATCAAGTTGGATAGGTTCCGGGGAATGGGGCAGTAGGGGGATTGTGGTATTCGTAATTGGTGGTGGTGGTTGTTTCTTAGTGAATATGGTGGAAGGTATAGTGGGGTTAGAATTAGGGTCATTGGTAATGTGGATATTATTATGGGCTACTCAGGTGGCTTCTCAGGTGCGAGGTAGCGCAATCGAAATAGGCTGGGGGTTGATGATTTTAAATGGGCTGACTGCTGGGGACACACTAGTTCTTGGATTCTTGGTCATAACCTCCTATGTCAATGCGGCAAACAAAATTTCTTTAATTTTTTTACTTGAGAAGATGGCCTCATCCAGAATATTGGGACATCCTAGAAAATGACTCTTTGTCCTCTACAACTAGTGTTCTTCCTCTTCCTATGATTCTGAGGTTCTTGGTGACTTCTGGGGCTATTCTACATTTCCATAGCTTGACCCTATTTCTTTTATTAGATTCTTCTTCTTTAAAAATTCAAGTGGAAATGAATTGTGGACACTTGACTTGTTCAGGGTGTGGTTAACTCCTAGCCAATAAATGATTTCCTTTTCAAGTATCTCCTCATCCAAATAGAATGGTAGGGGTTGGGTATGAAAGTATCAAGGATTTGCATGCCTTGGCCAGGTGAATGTATAATGACGGTTCAGAGAAAATGAGATGTTCCTTTTATGAAAATTCAGAAGCTCTTATGGCATACACATCCTTTGGGTGGCATCAATCAACTGATTGTACCACTTTAGGAATGCAACATTGTTGAACTCCATGTTTTCTTTGTCTTCCCTTGCATTCCAAGGCTAAAATATCTTGGCGAGCCGAACTTTGTCAGTAGGTGCTAACTATCTTCCCATGTGTTAGGGACCTAGCCCCTCACATAGGTAGAATAATATATTTCCATGTAATAAAGGTCAATATTAATAAGGCCTAGCGATAAGTAAGAATGAGTCAAATGTAATAAGACCTAATAGAAGATTTCGCTTCTAGAAGTATCTTCCTCTAGATTGTTCTTTTGGATAGACATATTTAGTATAAATAGGAGTAGAGGGTATGAGAAGTTTTGTCTTGGATATTATTGTAATAGATTTCTTCTTTGTTGGAGCTTTCCCCCTTGAAGAGGCAAGTGAACATTGCTCTTAGTAATGAAAGTTCTCTTTTTGGTGTTATTCTGGTATTATTCTGGTATTATTGTGATATAGTTCTGATTATATCATTATTTATATTCCATTTACAACTAATTATTTATGTTATGCATACTATTTTCTATTTGGAATATTACAAGTGGTATCAGAGCACCTTCCTTGGTAGAAAATTTTGGGTTAATTTTTTTTTCCAGGGTAGAGACATATTCTGACATCTTTAAGCTACAAAGATCTATTGTTACGCACATAAACCCATGGTCAGGGATTCATACATACAGAAAATACAAGTGGTACATAAGCACACATTTGTTGGCCACCCTTGTAACCCCTCTTGGTACCCCTTTGAGTGGTAGCACATCAAATAACACTTGTATATGGATTGACCTAGATCTCCTAAAGCCCTCCATAGATAAACTGATTGATCTCCTGACTTCTATAGTTCCACCAAGAACAACACTCGAGAAGATACTCTCTAGTACCCGGGTAGTCGGGTAGTGCGACTAAGGGCACTGTCTAGCCTCTTTAGTTGGTCCCTTGAGATATTGGGTTGAGTACTACTGTTGGACCTGATACATATATTAGAGAGATATAGCATAGGGAAAACCCTTGTCTATAGAACCCTTGAATACCCTAACCCTTGGGATGACAACAAAAATAGAATAGACAAGATCTATTTCCACACACTTGTGTCTCTTGCATTCGAGTTGTGAAATTACCACACATTTATTCCTATTAATCATTTGGGCATTTTTTCACTCCAATATTCTTCACATTGGAGTATAAATCTACAATAGTTAAAAAAAAAATAAAAAAATTTATGGATTATCTTGGCACCATTATTTGACACCTATCCCATTGGATTCCTCTCTTTTCCCTTATCGCATTCATACCTATCATTTTTCAACAATTTTTTTCTCGTGGACCTGACCCCCTTTCAACACCCTTATTTGGGATTTACCCCATTGGATTCCACTTGTCACCCTGATTGTTTTGATACACTTTACCCATAACCCATTTTATGTGTGGTCCCACCCACCCCTTTTCATGTTCCCTCTTCATCATGGCCCACACCCATAGCCAAGACTTGGAAGCTCGCTTCAATTCCTTGCACTCTAATTTCACAGAAACCCAACAAGAAGTGAGACAACTTAGTGCCAATGTTTCCTCCATCAATAAAAACATGCATTCCTCCATTGTTGCCAAAATAGAGGACCTCAAACAAGACCTTGCTACCCAGCTTGAATCCTTCAATACCCAGTTTGTCTCCTTCAATACGATGATATGCACCATATGGATATCCCTACAGATCTTCCCTCATTTGACATACCTTTGCAAACCGAAGGGGAAACTTCCTCTCATTCCAAAATTTTTCAATCCCATCACTTTCAGCATGACCTACGCCTTTCCATTTTAGATGTGACCAAATTTGACGGCTCATATCCCATTGGCTAGGTAACTCAAATGGAACATTATTTCTCTTTGTATGGCATTATAGATGAGTTTTCCAAACTCCAGTATGGCGTTCTCCATCTATATCAAGAACGTTGGCAATGGTGGCAATGGAGAAAATTGCCCACCAAGGGTATGTGTCTTGGACACACTTTGTGGCATAGATTTATGAACTCTTTGACACTGACACTAACCATTTAGGCTGTTTCACAAAGTTGAAACAATATGGCATAGTTGAATACTTTATAGCTGATTTTGAGCAATTGGCTTTCCGTACAGAGGGCATGTCTGATGCTTTTTTCCAAGAATGTTTTATCAGTGACCTCAAGGATGATATTTGTGCCCATTTCCTCATGGCTCAGACTTAGAGTTGGGTGGACGCTAGTAAAATAGCTAAGGAAACACAACATGTTGTCTCTTCTCAAAACCGAAAACCATCCTTTATTCCTTGCCCTAAACCAATCACTCCCACTCCTTTTTATACTCCACCAAAGATCCAAAAATTGACCAGGGAAGAAATGGTTGAATGCCAACTCAATGGCCTTTGTTATAATTGTGATGAACATATTTTCCTGGGCACAATTGTAAGGAACAAAAGATTTTTATAGACATATCGAAGGATGTTTCAGAAGGCGATGTTGACTCTCCCCTTGTGGCCGTGTCACCTAAACACATTGACATGAACCCTCCCCCAGACCCTCCCAAAGTAGAACCGATCATTTCCCTAAATTGTCTCACTGGATTCTCTGCTCCCCAAACCCTCAAGCTAATTGGTTACATTAAGCATAGGAAGGTCATCATTCTTGTTGATAGTGGAAGCACCCATAATTTTATTCATCATCTCATTGCCTAATAAACTAATTTCTATATATGTGTCATCAATAACTTTCAAATCATGATTGCCAATGGTGGGTCCATGAAATGTGGAGGGCGTTGTGAAAATGTGTGTCTCCAAATTGGTCAGTACCACATGAAATCTCATATGTTTTCTATCGACATGGGCGGTTGTGACATTGTGTTGGGTGTAGAATGGATAAGGACTTTGGGTCCCATTCTCATGGATTTTAAGGAATTAACCATGCAATTCAAACAGGAAGGCCAAGAGTATAGGTTCCAAGGCATCACCATCGGTTCCTTGGAGATCATTAGTTCCTATTGCATGGAAAATTTTCTCAAAAAAGGTCATTCTAGAATTATTGCACAACTCCATGCCATTCAAGCCACTAAGACACCCTATGTGCTGCATGGCCTCCAATCCATCCTCTCTAAAAATCAAGTGATTTTTTCCACTCCCCAGGGACTCCCTCCCTCCCATGGTGTTCATGATCATTCCATTCCCCTTATCCCTGAAATCCTTCCTCCCAATATCCATCCCTATTGTCATCCCTTTTCCCAAAAAACTGAAATTGAGAAAATTGCTCAAGAATTTCTCAACACAAGTGTTATCCTCCCTATTAAGATCCCCTAATTTTCTCCTATGGTCATGGTCTTTAAGAAATAAGGTTCTTGGCGCATGTATCTTGACTTTCGTTCCCTAAAAAAAATCACCATTAAAGACAAATTTCCCATTCCTATCATTGATGACCTCTTGGATGAATTGAGTGGCACCCAGTTCTTTACTAAACTTGATATTTGTTTTGTCTACCACCAGATATGTATGAATGAGGAAGACATTCCTAATACTTCATTTAGAACTCATGATGGAAATTATGAGTTTTTTGTCATGCCCTTTGGCTTGTGTAATACTCCCTCCACTTTCCAAAGCCTCATGAATCATGTCTTTTGTCCTTTTCTCTATCATTTTGTATTATTTTTCTTTGATTATATCCTCATCTATAGTAAAACCTGGAGAACCCATATTTCTCATGTGGATCGAGTTCTCCATCTACTCTCTTAGCACCAAATTTTCCTCAAATAATCTAAATGTTCTTTTCGTGCCTCAGACATTGAGTACTTGTGTCATATTGTTGGAAAGGTCGGTGTTAGGGTGGATCCTAAAAAGATTTAAGCTATACAATATTGGCCTCACCCAAGGACTCTCAAAATCTTGCGTATATTTCTGGGTTTAACTGGTTATTATCGCAAGTTTGTTAAGAATTATGGAAAGAATGCGGAACCTCTCACTGATCTCCTTAAAAATAATTCTTTTACTTGGACTCCAACAGCTACTCAGTCTTTTCAAATATTGAAGATGGCCATGTGCACCACTCCAGTCCTATCCCTTCCTGATTTCACAAAGAACTTTGTCCTGGAATGTGATGCTTCCGGGAAAGGAATTGGAGCAGTCCTTATGCAAGAGGGTCAGCCTTTGGTCTTTACTAGCAAACAACTATCATAACGAAATTTGGGCAAATCAATCTATGAAAAGGAAATGTTGGATATCTGCATGCCATGGATATTTTGCACCCTTATCTATTATAGAAATGCTTCCAAATTAAGACAGATCATCAAAGCCTCAACTATTTTATGGAACAACGCCTTTCTTCCCTAGAGCAAAAGAAATGGGTGACTAAGCTCTTTGGATATGATTATGAGATCATTTACAAGAAAGAAAAAGACAATGTGGTTACTGATGCACTTTCTAGAAAATATGAAGATGAAGGGTCCCTTTTTTATCTCTCCTTCATTGTACAAAATTGGCTCCAAGATCTTCTTCAGGAATGGCTACACGATACCAAAAGTTCACATCTGATACAACAATTGCAGGACAATTCTCCAATTTCCCCAAGGTACTCTTGGCTCAATGATGAGCTTCGATACAAAGGATGTTTGTATTTAAGTAAACAGTCAAAACTTAAATCCACGGTACTTTATGAACTTCATGTTACACCCACTGCTGGGCACTCAGGGTTTACCAAAACCTATGACTGGGTTAAACGTTCTTTTTTCTGGGATGGTATGAAATAGGACATTCAAAATTTTGTGGTATAATGTGATGTTTTTCAATGAAACAAGGGATAAATAGTTACCACTTGTGATTCCACCTGTTATTTGGAGGGATATCTCTATGGATTTTATTGTAGTCTTACCTAAATCGGGCAATAAATCAGCCATCATGGTGGTAGTTGATCGTCTTTCCAAGTATGATCATTTATGTGCTCTTCAACACCCATTTACAACCTCCACTCAGGCTCAACATTTCATGGATCAGGTCTTCAATCTTCATGGCATGCCTCATTCTATTGTTTCTCATCACGACCCAACTTTCACCAACAATTTTTGACAAGAAATGTTCAAGATACAAGGCACACAATTGCATCTCAGTACAACTTATCATCCTCGAACTGATGATCAAATTGAAGTTTCCAACAAGTGTTTGGAAACATATTTGAGGTGTTTGGCATCGGAAAGGAAAAATCAATTGGCTCAATGGTTACCACTATATGAATGGTGGTACAACACTTCTTACCATATAGCTACCTGCATGACTCGTTTTGAAGAGGTATATGGACAAAATCTACCTTCAATTGTCTCATACTTACTAGGTGTCTCAAAGTTCAAGGCGGTTGACCAAAAAATTACAGTTCGAGAGGATATTATCCATACCCTCAAAGAGAATTTAGTCATGGCCTAGAATCACATGAAGCAACAAGCAGATCAAGGTCGCTCTGAATGTCCATTTGCAGAAGGAGATCATGTGTTTCATCGACTGCAACCTTATAACAAAGATTCCCTCAAGGCGGACCATTGTTAGAAATTAGCGACCAAATTTCATGGTCCTTATACCCTTCTCAAGCATGTGGGATAGGTGGCCTATCAGTTATATTTTCCTAGTCAATCTAAGCTCCATCCTATTTTTCATGTTTCCTGCTTAAAGAAGGTGATTGGAACTAAGTTCCAATCTCAAACCAACATTACTGAGTTGGACGAAGAAGGCTCCATTTGGATACAACCACAAGAAGTTTTGGATCAGCATGAGTGTCGTCTGCGTTAGTGCACTATCAAGGAAGTGTTAGTCTAATGGAAATATACAACTCCAACAGATGCCACTTGGGAACCAAATACCATTCTACAATAATTTCCTCATCACAATCCTTGAGGAAAAGGTTGTTTTTAAGGGTAAGGACATGTTAGGGATCTAACCCCTCACGAAGGTAGAATACTATATTTCCATGTAATAAATTTCAATATTACTAAGGCCTAGCAATAAGGAAGAATAAGTCAAATGTAAGAATGCCTAATAGAAGATTTCGCTTCTAGAAGTATATCCTTCTAGATTGTTCTTTTGGATAGACATATTTAGTATAAATAGGAGTAGAGGGTATGAGAATTTTTGGCTTGGATATTATTGTAATAGATCTCTTCTCTGCTGGAGGTTTCCCCCTCAAAGAGGAGAGTGAAAATTTCTCTCGGTAATCAAAGTTCTCTTTCTGGTGTTATTCCAATATTATTCTAGTATTATTGTGGTATAGTTCTAGTTATATCATTATTTATATGCCATGTATAGCTAATTATTTATGTTATGCATACTATTTAATATTTGGAATATTACACCATGGGTGGCCTCCACTTTAGCATTTCAAAATCCAAAATAAGATATCTATATGTGAAGGTGCCGCCCTTCTCTTGAACTTCCTTGCAAGCGACAAAGAGTTCTTCCAACAAGTAACTACACCAATTGAACATTGCACCATTTGCGCAAAAGTCAGCCACTAATAGGGCATCCAGTGTACATTCACCCTTAAATTAAGAGTGCATGAAATTGCTAGAGATCATTTAGCATGTCGTTCTAACCATCTTAGGGAGGATTGGTTCAATCTTTGTTCGGTGACCTCCCCTCTATGTATGTAAGCACTCATACATGATAATATTTCCCTTCCGCTTTCCATGATTTCTTACTCAAAATCCTTTGGATACGTCTTCGACCTCCAAAGATAATCTAGTCAACTGGTGAATATCTTTAACATGAATGCGGTAGTGTCTGTCGAGCCATAAAATTCAATCATGCACCTTGTTGATCAGGAACTTGTCACATCGCGCAAGTTTGTTAGTGGTTCTGAACATTGGGAGGTCCAAAAGGTTCATGATTTTCGAGTGGAAAAGATTCCTAAACTGAGCCATTGGGAGGAACTGCACCTCTCCTGTCAGCCCAGAGTCTATCTTGCAAAACACATCGATGTTCATTTGGTGGAACAACTCCATGTCCATGAGATCCAAGTCAAGGAGTTTTTTCTTCTTGGATTTTCCTTTGAGATCACCCAAGACCTAAATCCTGGGATCATAGGGATCATATGGAATTGCTTATTTCTATATATATCCTCTTCCACCTGATATTCTTGAAATTTTGACACTATAATGCTAGTAGCAACACTGGCTCAAGAATTAGGTGGAGATCAACTTCTCAGAATGCACCAGGATGTAGGGACTCAACATGAGAAGAAAAGTAGGTTAATATAATGAGATTATAAACAATATTACAGAGTATTATATCTAAAGTAATGGGATAGATCATTAAATAATCATCAATGAATGAGTAATTAGGCCAACAACACAATAAATGGCATGAATTTGTGACGAGGCTGATAATGAGGTCAGATATTCTAGACATATACTAACTTTAATGGATCTCTTACTCAACATGTGGTCAACGTGAGGGCCTTACTTTTTAATAGTTGAGAAACGTGGCTATCTTATCGAAAATATCTACGTGGACCAATAATTTTAATACTAGACGGGACATGTTGACAGTTTGCGATAGTTACCCTAAAATCTACAGCTGGAAATGATGTCACTATGCCTTAGCTATTAATAAAGTTCAGATTCGATTCTCCCTTAACCAAAAAGATTTTTCGATGGTTGTACTTGTATGGATGAGTAGATTGGAGATGTATCAGATACCATGTTACTGCATGGGAATGTTACAAAAAATACCTAACAATGAAAATCAGATGGATATGTCATGGTGCTCCTAAGCAAACTCCGACGTTATTACATAAAACAAAATTCAACATTGCTAAAAAACTCAATCAAAAAATTAAATTCTACCTACTGTAAATGCTCCTTTGGATTGGAGAAACCATGTTTCTTTTTAAGAGTGGGTAATTTATGGTTTTAGTTGTGTGCCATTCACCCACCCTAGTTGAAGGACGCCATCTAGTTGCGCTAGTTTTACCACACTAGAATGTCTAATCTTAGCAACTAGGAATGACCCTAACCAATGCATGCGTAGATGTATTGGATGTTTATGATAACAACTGTCATAGAGGATTACCTTATCACCTTGTGAAAACCTCTTAGTCTTAATGTGTCGATTGTTCCAATCCTTCTAATCCTTCTGCCTATATTTTTCCGCTGACTGATGAAAATAAGAGAGAAAACTTGCTTCTTCCAGTTCCCGCAGGTTTGCAATCCTTTGTGCAATTGATGTGTCATCTGTCATGTGTGTAGCATGATATATATAGAGACTAGGGGTAATAAAATATGCAGGTACCACAACTTCCTTCCCATAGACTAACTGAAATGGGGTGTACTTGTGAAACATCTTTGTGGTAGTCTTATAAGCCCTTAAAACTGTTGGAACTCTATCATCCCAATCCTACCTATTTGAGAAGCACACCTTTGTCATCCCTCTCTCCAAAATATTGTTGAATGCCTCTATTGTGCCATTATCATGTGTATGATAAGGAATTCTCTTATGGTTTTGAATAATAAATTGTTTCATCAATGTTGTGATTGTGCTACTAATGAAGTGGCTCCCTTGATCACTAGTTAGGCTCCTAGGACATCCAAGATGAGCAATAATATTTTCAAATATAAATCTAGCCAATGTATCTGTTGAACAATCCTAAACCTCTTTTGCTTCATCCCACCATGTAATATAGTCTATTTTGGTAATGATATATCCGTCATTTGAATGTCTTGCAGGTGGGTTAATTGGTCCAATAAAGTCAACAACCCACTTCTCAAAGTCTTCCAGTTCCCTAACTAGTTGAAGAGGTAATTCGTCTTTGCATGATGACTTTCCTACTCATTGAAAAACATTGCAAGACCTAGCATAGACTTTAACATCTTTGAATAATGTTTCCCACCATAATCTGTTTTGGAGAACTTTGTATGTTGTAGATTTCCCTCCAACGTGCCCTCCCACAACTCCACTGTGGAATTCCCGTATGATATTTTTCCTTTCCTAGTTTATGACACACTGTCTTAGAATGATATCAAGTCCCATATTATAGAGTTGGCCTGCAATAAGTTGGTAATCTGTTACGCAGACTACCAGGTGCCTCTTTTGGTTTGCAGAATAATTCTCTGGGCAAGTTCTTGTACTAAGGAAAGCGAAAATATCTACAAGATTGGATTCAATAAGGAAAATGTATTCATAGGGGAGTTGGTCATCCACTATTCCTCCACTTTCCCATGATTCTAGTCTTGACAGGTGATTTGGTCCTATGTTACTTCTTCTAAGTTTGAAAATTACCTCAAATGAAAACTACTAAAAGAGTAAGAGCCACCTGCAAATCCTTCCTTCAAGAAAAAGATTATTTACAAGGTATTTCAATGCAGAATGGTTAGTGAAAAACTTAAAATGAGAACCTAGTAAATAGTGTTGAAATTTTTGCAATGCATAAATCATAGACAAACCATCCCTTTCAATTGTTGTGTAGTTGCATTCAACTTGAGACAATTTTCTGCATGAAAAGTATACATGGTGATCAATATTCCCTTCCCTTGGTTGCACTAGGATGGCTCCTAGTGGAACTCTCAATGAATCCACTTGTACATGGAATTCAATTTCCCAATTGGTTGTATATAAGGATTGGTGCAGTACTGATAGTTTCCTTGAGTGTATCAAATTCCTTGTCACACTCATCCATCCGCCAAAATAATTTGTACTTATTCCATAATTTCTCCGATGGTGTTGTAATACTCACATATCTTCTGATTAACCTATGGTAGTATCCTATATTCCCAATCTTCCTGCACAATTGTTTTGCACTTGTAGGTGGAAGCATATTTAGGATAACTGTGACTTTAACAGGGTCTTTCAGGACTCCTTCCCAACAAACAATGTTGCCTACCAGCTTGTCATGAGGTACACATAAAATACACTTCCTCGGGGTTATATCTATCTGTAACTCTTGACATATATCAATCATCAACTGAAGTATCCCTACATGCTCCTTCAGTAGACTATATACCATGCAATCATCCATGTAGAATTGTAGGCACTTGTGTATGAAATCATGAAATGCTGCAATAACAATCCTGGAGAAGACTGAAGGGGAATTATTTAGGCCAAAAGGAATTATATTATATGCGAATGACCCCCACTCAATTATAAAAGTTGTCTTCTTCTTGTCATCCTCTAAAATTCTGACCTAGTGATACCCCTAGAATTTGTCTATAAATGAATATGCTTCTTTCCTCACAACCTGATCTAATAACTCATCATTGAAGGGTGTCAGAAATGGATTCTGTACACATGCAACATTCAAACTCCTATAGTCAACATAGACCTGAATTTCCTCAGTACCCTTTTTTCTTTGCATTACTATAGGGCTAACCTATTCTACTTCTTTGACTGGAAAGATTAGTTGTGCCATAATAATTTTTTCTATTTCTCTTTTGAACTTTTCTTTTACCTTGGGATTGAGGCGATATCATCTATTCTTCATCGGTTTCAAGTAAGGTTTTAGCCTGATCTTCATCTCTCCCATGGTTGCTTTTATTCTTTTCATTTTTGAAAAGGATTTTGGGAATAGGTCTTTGTATTCCTGCAATAGACTCTAGATTTCATTCATTGTCTGCTTAGCCTAGTAATCCCCTATAAACACTATCTTAGGATTCTCTTCTCTCCCTATGTTTACTTTCCACAACTTTATAGGATGGGAATAGGTGTTATTTGTATGACTAGGTGTAGTATCCCGGATTTCCCTAGTTCCCACAATTTATTTAATATTGAGGTTCCTTAGTTCTTGTACTTCATTAATCTCTTCGAGGTCTTTATTGTAATTTTTAAACCTGTGAAGTAAATAAATGCATACAGAATATTAAGAAAAATATAAATTAATCAATGGCTCATACACACAGTACATAGAGATTTATGCTAGAAACCCTTAACCAAGAGAAAACCAACCTTCCTTAGTGCCACACCTTTCAAATCTTCATTGTATTAATTTCACCATTGAAAATAAAATATATACAATATTTTAGGTATTCCATAGCTACAAAAATACTAATCCCTTAATCCGATATTAATTTTGAAAACTACTAAAAATAGCCACATCCACTAAAATAGAAAAAAATCGTCAGACGCACACACACACATGCAAGTAATATAACACTTACCTAACATTCTCCCACTTGTTGTTTTCTTTTCATAAAGGGGTTCATAGGATTACATAGTCAACAATCTAGGGCAACAATGCCCATTTTTACTCTACACTAGGAGAACTTCTTTGTGCTCATAGACTTTATCAATGAATCTGCAACATTCTTCAAAGTGTCAACCTTTCCCAAGAACACCTTCTTTTATTCAACCATGTATCTCACAAAGTGATACTGAACATCAATATCCTTTGTCTTTGAATGATAAGAAGGGTTATTTGCTAGGAATATTCCACTCTGACTGTCACAGTCTAATCTCACTGCTTGTTGTACCAACCCAAATACCTGAACACAATATCTGTAACCATATTGCTTCATTGCTTGCATGAGTGGCTGCCATGTACTAAGCTTCTATAGTTTATAGTTCCACTACAGTCTATCTTTTTCTCATCCAAATGATTTCTCCTCCAAATAGGTTAAACACATATCCACTTGAAGATCTTCTGCGATCCAAATCTCCAACCCAGTCAGCGTCAAGAAACCCATGTATGTTCAACACTCTGTCAAAAACTAGTCTTCCTTGGTAGCATAATCCATAACTAGTAGTGCCATGCAAATACACGAACACCCTCTTTACTACTGTCCAATTCTCCTTCCTTGGTTTTGACATATACCTTCTCAAAACTCCCACTGAGGAGTCATATGATATGAGTCATATTCATAGAACCACTCCCTGTGAGGAGTCATATGATATGATGCTCTTGAGTCAATAAACCATACACCATGGTTTGCATGTGTACATGTAGATTCCAGGTAAGAGTCACCTCCTTCTTCAGTGGAGGTTTTCGCCACAATGGAAGAGGAATTATCAGATCCATTTGGTTTATCAACCTTCTTAGACTTGCAATCTTTCTTATAATTCCTTTCTTTACCACACTTCCAACATTTCCTCAAACATTTTCCTGAATACTTAGATCTACATTTAGATTTAGATATCACCCACGAAGACTTACCGAGATTCCTATCTTGGGTACAACCTCTTACAAATAAAGCATATGTGCTCTGACCATCCATGATTTTCCACCTCATCTTTTTAGATAACAAGGATGCAACTACATCCTCATACTTCAATGTAGATTGAGTGGTACTACCAATTGCTACAACCAGATTATTCCAAGAGTTTGGAAAAGAACATAACAAATTAATACACTTATCTTCTTCTACAATCGTAATATTAGCATAGACAAGCTGACTTACAAGAGTATTGAAGGAATTTAAATGTTCTATCACAGAATCTCCATCTAATAAACAACTTGCTTACCAGGGACTTTGATTGATACAAATTCCCTAATTTATCCCATAGTTCATTGGTTGTATATTCTCCCGAGACATTAAACAACATCGAATCTTCTGGGCATAGTTGAATAGTACTCCTTTCTCTTCTATCCAACTTCTCCCAATCTTCCTTCAACATACCGGTAGGTTGTGTACTAGTAGTTTGTGTACCAGAAGATTATGTACCATACACTGTGTGCTAGTATAGTGTGTACCAGTAGGTTGTGTACGAGGATCCACAACGATCCATTGTTCTTTGTCTACAAGAAGGTCCTCCATCTTGATATTCCATAGATCAAAGTTTTTACCGTTGAACTTCTTAATATCTATTCTAGAAGAGTTCAACATTCCACTTTCTACACTCAAATGACCACTGGAAAAGATCCCACTGAACCTAGGTTTATCACATACCCAAGATAAAATCGATCTTTCAAGACCGAGCTAAACCCTCAGCAACAAAGGCATCCCCCTGAAGCAAAAAATGAGCTATGATACCACATGTAAGTTTTAAAACTGTGAAGTAAAGCAATGCATACATATTCTTAAGAAAAACATAAATTAATCAATGTCTCATACACATAATACATAGAGATTTACACTGGAAACCATTAACCGCAAGAAAACCATCCTTCCTTGGTGTTGCACCTTTCAAATATTCATTGTATTAATTTCACCATTCACAATACAATATATACAATATTTTAGGTATTTTGTAGCCACCAAAACCCTAATCCCTTAATCCAGGATTAATTTAGAAAACCGCTAAAAATAGCCAAATCCGCTAAAATAACAAAAAATAGTTAGACACAGTTTTTGAATCTGACGCGACCACACACACACATGTGAATAATATAACACATACCCAACATTTATAAACTCTGCAGTAGGCTACCGATATTCCAACAAGGTTGTGGTATTGGTTGGACTGAAGAAAATGGGCATGATCAGAACATACTCTTGGGTTTTATTTGGATTCACAATCATTAGTAAATAATATCTTCTGAATTCTTTGAAGCACTAGGTGAAACTCAAGAGTCATATCTGTAAAATAAAAGTCTCTACAAATTTTGTCTTCTAGTGTTTGCCATTGGTTCATTTGTATTCTGGTCTCTTCATGGATGTACTAGGTTTTTGGAATCCCACCTAATGAGTGGAAAAATAAATGAACCCATAACTGATATGGTACTTGCACAAATTTCCATTACTTGATGCAATGCTCAACATGCATTCTCGGGTTAGACTTCCCATCGAACAATTGTGTTTCATGAAAATCCATTTTCGTCTCTTCTATTACTTGATCACTTTTGCGAAATCTGTATCGAATATCTCACTTTGCATCCTCCCAATCTAGAAGTGAAGCTCTCTGAGTGGCCCACCACCTGGATGGGGTATCCTTCAAATCTATGTGAAAAATCGAGATCCTTTTCCCTGGCACAAATTTTCCATCTATAATAGTGATAAATCTATTAAAATCTGAATTGTCATCGTATGTTGGGTGATCCTTCATCTCGGTTTCAATCCATCTTTTTTCCCTTATAGTTTCACAACGTCTTGAAAATGTTTCGTATGAACCCTGATGCCAACTATCAAAAGCTAGTTCTGAGTCCTCCTCAGCTGATTGTATACTCCTCCAACTTACATATCCATCTACAATGGGGTTGATGTAATCTAGCCCCATCCCTACTATTATGGTGTATAACTGGTCGAGAACTTCTGATTCCATGTTATTATCCCTTGGCTCAATATATCTAGGTCCCATGTATGGATCTAAGGGATGGACTACTTTTATTCCATCTGATTCAAACTTCATAGTGTCCCTCTTTAAGTCAATGACAACATAATTTTCATAATCCCAATCAATTCCAAATATGGAAGGGTAGGGGTCTTCATCTCACATGATTTCAATCACTTCAAAATCGGCTATCCTTTTAACTCCTGCAACATCTACTTCCACATCTTCTAGCCTTCCCACTGGAAAAATGTAGTATTGATTTTCCATTCTCAGCTGGATGGGGGAATAGACTAAACAATGTTTCCCAAGATCCTCCCAAGTCCTTTTGGGTAAGATGTTGACATCTGAGCCCAATTCTAGCATGACATATTTAATTTCAAAATCTTCTAACTAGAATTCCAACCTAAATTCTTTTCCAGTTCACACCTTCCTTCTTTTTACTCTTTGTGTGTTCTTCTCAGGGAGGTTGGTGGTTATATTAGTCTATGGGGTTCCCTGATATCCTAGGATTAGGTACAAGGTGTTAAACAACTTCTTATAAAGTTGGTCATCTCCTAGGATCTTAGAGAATAATTGAAATGAAAGGTTGATTATATTTTGAGACTGGTCACAGGGTCTTCTTGAATTTAAAGGGTTTTAGGGTGCAGGAGGTGAGGTAGGAGCTTGAGTGGTCTTGGGTTGAAGGGTGAATTTAGGATGGTTTTCTCTTATTTCTATATTAGATTCTCCTTTAAATATTTCTACTCCATATTTGAAAAAAAATAAAAATTTCAAAGGATCATACATGTTATCCTTGGGGGATGCTTTCTAGATCTTCGGATAATTATCTACATATGCCCCAGTTTTTGCTCCTTTGTGAGTTATGATGTCGAATTTAGGTAACCTCTCTTTGGATTATCTCTTGCATTCTCGGCCTATGAAGTTAGATAGTCTTTGACGAGCTCGGTCCTCCGACTTTGTGATTAGATATGGACACTCTTCAATTGCATGGGCATTATTTATGTAGTGTGAACAACAAGACCATCTCAAATGAGGACAATCTATGTCCATATGTACTTTTTCATCACAATTGTAACATCGACCTGGTCATCATCCTCCATTCCTCCCTCCTCTAAATTGTCCTACACTACCACTTCCCTGACCTCTTCCTGACCCTTTAGGTGTTTCATTTATCCTAAATGCAGTCTAGTCCAATATATAGACAAGTGCATCTAATGCCCTATATTGTTTTTTAGCATGCATTGTGGACCCATAGAATTCACAATGTATTGTATTGCGCACAGGTGAGTACTTATGCAGGATGGGACAATGTCTTGGTGCGTTCCCATGAGTACGATAGATTTCATAGTATTCAGTTGTCTGAGTGGGTTGGGCGCTTGGGAAACTGTTGTATTATACTGATGTATGAAATGGTGTTGTTTCCAATACCTGCACAACTCCTTCCATTGGTCCTGTATGGGGTGGCCCATTCCCCTTATTTGCAGACACTCAGTTTCCAAGTGACCCTCTGTGTAGCATTGATCCAGGTGGACATCAGTGGCCACCCACCTTTTCCAAATGGCTCAAAATAGTTTTCTAGCCATTTTGGCAATTTACTATTTTTAGCAGGGTTTAACTTCCAGGGCCATTTTGAGGGTCCAAATGAAGGTTTTTTGAGATCAAGGTTCTAAATGATATATAAAGGCATAATTGATCCCCCAAAATGAATCTCCTCGACAATACCTTTCCAACGAGCTATCACACACCTAAAATAGAGATCGTATGCAAAAGTTACGACCCCGGGAAGTTGATGTACTCACTTACTCAAACGGGGCCCACATGACTTTTGGCACTTCATCTCCTAGGGTTAGGTTTTTGGATGTCTAGGACTTTTGGAATTCCTGTTTATTGTAAAAGGGCCTTCAGAGCCTCATTGTAATCATCTTCTTGCGAATGTGAGCAGCTGTCACATCTCTTCTCAGAGATAAGCTGCCACCATTCTAGCGAGTCTTTCACTCTGTATTTTTACAGTCTCTGTACATTTCTCTGATTAATAGAAATCGTGTATTACTGTATATCTATGTTTATGGTTGCATCTCTGATACATTTCTGTTATATTATTGAATATCTGAAATATCTTTGTGCATTTCTTTATTATATCTCCACTCTCATTTTGTGCCGAAAATAATCTAGATCACTGGTATCAGAGCAGGCTGCTCTTGATCGTTTTTAAGTGCATGTCCCCGACGAGGTATGAGTATAGCAAGTTGGGTCTCGAGCTTGTCTCTCTTGAGGAAAATCGCTCTCGCACACCCAAGAAACCCTCAGTGGCGGAAGAAAAGAAAAATGATGGAGCAGGCGATCCTATCAGTCTGTTGCTTGAGCAAGCTCTCACGCGACAGAGGGACGAAATAATGGAGAATTTTTCCCACATCCTTCAACACCTACCGATAGCATCAGGCGCATCTTCATCAAGCAACCACTTTGGAGGCACCTCGCCCTTCAAGGTATAGGTTAATTTTGATATTCCCGTATTTGAAGGTCAAATAGATGTAGATGCCCTAGATAAATGGTTAAATCTGCTAGAAGGTTATTTCTTTGTTCATAATTTTTCAGACAAGGAAAAGATCACCTTTGCACTCCTTAAGGCTCTCCCCCATGTCAAACATTGGT